>OMKZ01054494.1:2441-15342 GCA_900302535.1 Neoniphon sammara
GCTATGTGCAGCGTCTTAGTCAGGAGATAAACTTGGCACTGTACCAGAGGACAGGGTAAAGGGACAATGTCACACACACACACACACACACACACACACACACACACACACACACACACACACACACACAACTATGTGGGAGGCAAATAAACAATTCAAAATATCCAACACCTTTTTGCAAGTAGTGTGCATGTTTGTGCCCAGCGTAAGCATGCATGTATGTGTATTTAGCATCAATCACTGCTAACAGGTTGGTAAATTAACATCATACAGAACAGAGTGACAATCTTCTTCCTTGATGTGAGACACCCCAATGAGGGTCCGCTGTGTTCAGCTTAGCAAAATCCTGTGAATCAACACCTTCAATGAAACTGAGGGACAGGGGTTCCTTTTTATGATATTTTCAGGTTGAGCAGATTTGACTGCAGTGTGACTGGGAATGAATTCCTGCAGTGAGTAAAGGCTTTTAGTCCTCGCAGGGGGGTCTTGTGGATGATTCTGGCAGATACACAGCACAGCTGCGGAAATGATTAGGGCACACACACAGCTTTTTATTTGCTCTGGTGATAATTCCATATTAAGAAGCCTGGTTTGGGAAATTTCCTTTCATCATCATTCAGGTTTTCGATTATCCCGATTAATGGCACACAAATGGAAGCAAACGGTTGATGAAAGTGAATCTGAGCATAAAGATTGTGTGCATTTCTAATTAAAGCCATGCACACCAAAGTAGGCCCCAATTCTTGGGTTACTCAGTAGTTAGAAGGAAATGCATCATCATCACATCTCAACTGACCTGGCAATAAATTATACAGGCCAGCAGGAAAACAGTCCTGTGGAATTTTATGCTGCTGCTGAATAAGGTCTCTTGGATAAAGAAAACAAGGGGTGATGAAAAACATGAGATGGAGAAAAGAACAGAGTTGATCATCCTGACATTATTCTCGCTTTGCCTCTGGACCATTGTAAAATCCACCTCTGGAAAAAAGGCTGCTTCTTGTTAGACAAGTGCCCCCTGGTGGTAGAAATCCTAACCACCGGCATTTTACTGCTAAGAGAGTATTTTATGGACCCCGGATGATTTTCAGATATTTTTCCATGTCGTAATACTTGAAGGCTAAGAAAATGGAACAGTAAGAATATAAGATAACACTGCATATACGTCCTAGGAAAGGACTTTTAATGTGGGAAAGAGGAGCAGCAATGGGCATGTTTCACCCATTAAAACATCTGTAAATCCACTGAAAGATTCATGTATTGAGGGATGGGTGCCAGTACATTCTGAAACTTTTAAGTGAAGTCTTCCAAGGGTGTAATGTGTCATATTCTGTATGCATTCTTAAAAAGGTTATTTTATATCCGGACACAGGATTCAACAGTGTGCAGGCCCACAGCACCAGACACTCACCCAGAGGCCAACATTAATCAAACATGTCATGATTACAGTCCAAATAAATAATTTAGGCCGATCTGTGATGTAGTAAAGAGAGACAACATGAAACACCACCCAGGCGAGAGCAATCGGAAAAAAATGCAACACATTTTGTGTCCCTGATTATGCATATGCCTTATTAATGCACAGATATGTCGCTTATGTTAAAGCCGACAGCGGAGAACAGCTGATTGCATGTCTATGTGGACAGTCATTTAGGTGAACTGGGAAACAAAACGTTTAAATAGCGAAAAAGATCAAAGTGAAACGCAATCTAAACTTTTGATTGGCCTTTATAAAGTCTGTTCTGGTTAAAGCGCCATTTCCATCTAGGTTTTTCCATATGTAATGTAAGAATATCAAGCAAGGAGAACAGGCAGCCTCTGACCGAGCCCCCCTCTTGCCAACTTGTGATCTACCAGAGAGAAACGTTATTTATAGCCATAATTGGGAAAAATCAGTACACTCACCTTCTTCCGGGGCTGCCATTTCATCATATTTGTAAACCAAAAATGAACAGCATTAAGATATTATATAAGAAGGGAATGGAGATTCAAAGAAATCCAGAGCGCAAGTCATGCTGCCTCTCGACTTTCCTCAATTTTGCAGCAGATTTTCTCCAAGAAGCGACGCATGATGATGTGCGAGTCTCGGCTTTGCGTCAGTTTTCTGGGGGAGATGGCACAGTCAACGCAAAATCATAGACCGGTTTAATCCACAGACTGGGTCGGAGAATAAATCAGAGGTACATGGTGTGCTGTTATTCGGCCATGGATGTTTAGGAGAAAAGGTTCCGGTGCGTAAATCCAAAGTAGGCTATCAGTCCGATAATGAGCCCAGTCCCTCTTCAGCCAGCCTGCAGGATCAGCGCCTCTCTTCCAGGACCAATCCGGACTGTGTCATAGGAAAAATAAATTCTTCAACTTTCCTTAAACGCTGAACTCGTCCCCGTGAGTGGATTACACCGTTAGTCTTGCGCAAGTCATATAAAGATAGACTATGTTCAACCTCCCTTCGCAACTGTTCGATCCAAAAGAAACAAAAGGAAGACGAAATCGGTACCAAAACGTAGAAATAGTCATCACAGTGGTCAATTCCCCATTTCCAGTGGTTAAAACCCACTTTGGAAAGTATTCGAGGAAAAACAGTCAAACAGAACCCCGCGGAGATTGTGCGACATGCAGGGAAAATACTTGCAGCAGGAGGAGGAGGAGGAGAGGGGGGACAACAACAAAAAAATCCCTGGAATTTCTGTGAGGAGCTGGAAGGATATCCTGATTCCTGCAACAGCAACAAACTGAACTACGGCTCTCTGATGACTTCCTTCCCTGCTCTTTTCCAGCCTTGCAGTTTGCAGACTTGGAGTAGAGCAGCAGGCGCAAGGCAACAGGGTCATAGCGCCGCCGGTCACAGCTCAACGAAAGTGCGCTTTAATGAAAATTGGCACATTTAAACATTCAGCCGGCTCTCTTATCCAGAAAGTTGTCAAGTAGTGGTTTAGCGTCTTGCTCAAGGGCACTCTGTCGGCACACATGGCTGCTGATGGACCCATAGCGCGGGTACTGTTGAACGTGGGCATTTTTGTTCTCTATTATGGTACATTATCATGTCTCTTAATGTCTGCTGGACACTTCATATTATTCTGCCCCTTACCAAAAATCACTGCTATTCCTATAGGGACTTACGTGTGTCTGTGGCGCTCCTCATGACTTTATAATGACCTTAATAACTTAAATTTAAAGTTGTCTGTCTCCTGTCTCCTATCACTACAGTATCCCTATATTAATAACTTAGGACATAAAAGTTTTTAGTATTCCTTTAAAATTTCTCACAGGATTATAGCGTTTATTATTATTATTATTATTATTATTTAAATAAGAGACAGTCCATTTCCTTGCAAACTTGTCCAACAAATATGGGAAGGTGACAAGGTGCACCTGCTTAACAGCTTTGTATAAACCCTTCAACACTGCTCAAGACTTTCACTGTTTAAAATGGTGTTAATGAGCTAAGGAGATTGAAATGACACCTCACTCTGCTCCTGCATGCTGACTTGCTGCCTTGATCTCTGACAGTATGGGCTGTGCTGTCCTTGATTATTTTCATGGGATTGAATGCTTGTAAAAGACACAATTCACAAAGATCACGAAAAGCCTTGAACCCTCCAGAGGCAACTGCAGCGCTGTTTGTCAACAGATTTCTGCTTCTCTACTGCTAAGAACAGCTGTCACGTACAGTGCACTGTAATATTTTAGTGCACATCGCTTTCAGACGCTTGCCATTGCCAAGGATTTTCATTTGGCATTTCATTTCTCCAGTGACAAACATGTCAGATAAGAACTCTAACCTCTCCACCGTCAACAATGGGATTTTTTTACATTATTCTTGGTGATGGGTTGAATAAAATTCAAAAGAGAGGGCATGCGGTATTCTGGTAAAAACCCTCTCCCTTATATGCCATCACTTGTACTATTCCAGACTGATGGCACCTTCAAGGCATATCCAACATGTAAAGCAAATCTATTGATGCTGACCTCATTTGCCACAGAGTAACACCAGGGTTCCCATCCTGTATCACTGGACATGTGACAGCATAAATACAGTAATTGGATTATTGTTTACTCATGAGAAATGGCCTCTAAGTAAGAAAATGGTCGATATTATAGTGTGGGAATTAAAGTCACTTTAAACGATAAGCTATAGTGGTTTAAATTGGTTTATCTAATGGAGCCCATGGAGCTGTGACTTGGTCAATACTGTGGTGTCTCTTCAGGGTCAGCGGGGGTGCTCAGTGCACCGAGGGGTCACTCAGATAACAAAAGGCAAATAGGAGGGGACAAGCTGACATATGGCCTTATGGACAAATCCCTGCAGTGCATAGAGTCCAAGAGGCAGTCGCTAATCCACTTGGATGCACATGAACAAAATGCTCGACACTACTGCCGCAGCCACAGCTGGCACCCAAGCAGAATGACACTCTCCACTGCACTGTGTGGTCAAGCCCTGCGATCGACGCACACGTCTGTGGTCGAGGGAGGAGGGGCCTGTGTGTGGGTGTATGTGTGTTACAGTATACCCAAACCCACGCCTTATAATAGATTCCATCACTAAGCGATTAGTATAGTGTAAGGCGAGCTAATGTGCTACACACACCCAGCATGGAAGATATGCTTTACATTTATGTTCTCTTTCAAAGGCGAGCTCCCACTCAAACGCTGAACTCTCACCGTCTAAAAAAGGTTTTTACACAAGAGATTGTTTCATAAAAGGCATGTTTGATGATCAATCAAAGGCCACTTCAGTGTTCTGTTCTGCAGCAGTCTGTGTTCACAGTGAAGCCTGTCATCTGGCATCTCCATACAGAAGCAGGCTCCCTGTGCGTGCCTCTGCTTTCCCAATCAGAGCCGCACAGGAAATCAGACTCCAGCCTTCAGAGGGAAACAAAAACCCCCTCTTTCATTTTCCACAACTTGGAGCTGTTTGAAAGTTTGTGCTTCCTTTTCTTGTCCTTGCCAATCATGCCCTCAAAAATGCTGCCTCCACTCTGTGCTCCGACCGGGCTGTATGTCCACGCTGCCCTGTGTGTATCTGTCTTCGTATGCCTGCACAACAGTCGGCGTGAAAGAAAGAAAGAGCATTACCCAGATGACAGAAACAGAGGTTGTTTGGCAAAAATGAAAGGAAAATTGTCAAAAAAGGTTTATAAAAACTCCGAAAGAGCGGCAACCCTCTGAGAGCTCTCCTGCGTGTCTCAATGTAATTTATTTTCACTTAGGCAGACAGGCTTTCGCTCTTAAGTCACGACACTCGAGTGCTATGCCATGCGTTATCAGCACCCCCACTTGAATAAATACTGGCCTTTTAATTGCTGGAGTTTCAAAGTAATAAATTCCACCGCGAGAGCAGGGAGATACATGCCCACCCGTCACATGCATAGATATGCACAGAGATATGCAAACATCTGTATGAACACACCCACATACACATTTGTGTGCACACAGCAATCATCAGCCGGGTCACTCTTGCAAAGAAAGCCTTCATGTTCGTATATGACAGATATTGTACGTATAAAGAATAGATATTATAATAACCACAGAGAGAGTGTAAGGCTCACAAAGGGAAAGTCTTTGGAAAGCCATTCATAATGTTTTCAATATGGAAATTTAGAACATTGAAATATAATTTACAGCCTTTGACAGATTGCTTCCACATTAAGGCATGGCAGATGGATGGATCTGTGTTGAAATACTCAACAACAGTATAATAATAAAAGTGTTAACCACCGATGTCACCCACCCACTCTGTTGTGCCGTACATCACAGAAAACAAATAACCCTCATCAGCATTCATTCACCTCTTTTAAGAGTGCTCTATTCTTGGATGATGTTGTGTCAGAATTTAGCCTGCTGTGGACTTTGTGAGATCCATGTGTGTGTGTGCGTGAGTGTGTGAGTGTGTGTGTGTCTTAGTTGGAGCTTGGTGTTGATTAAGTGTCTGGAGCCTGAGGGGGGATAATGAGAGCTTCTAATTAATGAGCCTGCGCATATCTCTGAGTCACAGGGTCCTATCTGCAGAGAACAACTCCACACACAGACACACACACACACACTCAACACACACATACACACACACCTCAGTGCTCAGTAGGGATCTTTCCCAGCATTTTCTCCGGGGAAGACCGACTGGGAGTGTGTCACTCGGGCTGCTGTCCCTGATAAGTGTCCTCTAATAGGGATGGATGGGGTTTAGGGCATCCCACTATGAGAAGGTCACATGTATTGACCACCCAACGTGCCCTGAGCAAAGGCTGATGCTACAGCCTCTCAAAACCATCCCAAATCGTATTTGTTTGCAGGGTCCAATCCACAGGGAGTAGAACGGTACATCTGGAGAGTAGACTCACTCACAGAGGACAAAACACTCACTCATCCGCACATAAAGGCATCAGATGGATCAATGTTCAGCTGGAGACGCCACTACTCTGCCCGCAGTTGAATGAACAGGTCAGATGGGAAATGGCCAAGACTGTTTTCATGAGTAAAAAATTGGGATATACATAGTTTTCTTGCATGCCTCACTTCAGCGTCACCCAGTCAGCAGGGTGCTGTCAGTCACCCTTACACCGCAGACGCGATGATGTGCTGCAGTTTATCCATGTCCCAGGTAGGGCTGACCCGAATGCTTCGAAGCTTCGATCGTCGCCATGGTAATCGACAGCAAAATCAGAATTCTTTTGTTTTTCCTTTTAAACCATTCCAAAAACAACAGTTAGCCCAGTAAATAAGAATTAGCTTATTGAAATAATGTCCCAACATTAGTCATTATGAATCACCACTCATCAGTTCTTCTCAAAAAAGGATATTTAGAACTTTCAGAAAAGTTATCTGTGTATTTAACGCCAGCTCTTGTCTACTCATCTAACCTTGCGCGCCCAAGGCAATGTCACAGAATGTGACCTACAGCTAGTTTGGCAAGAAGTCCAAAAAGTCAAGTGTCTGGAATAACTTCAGATATGCCAAAAGAAACTGGCATATTACAAATCTACAATGAGTCTGTCAAATCACCTGAAAAATGTAGGTAGCTGTACACGCATTACTTTTGTTTTTCAATTATGGCCAACATTGGTACGACTTGCTAACAAACTAGGTTAACGTTAACAACCCCCCCGAACCTCCATCCCCGGTTGTAGCGAACCATCAAGTACCATCAAAAAACTGCTGCTGAAGCTTCGAAGCCCAGAAAAAAGTATTCGGGACAGCCCTAGTCCCAGGCAAACAATGTCCTTTCAACATCATAGCATGCTCAACACAGTCTAGACAGTGCAAAAGCACCAAATCACTTTAATTCAGATACTGAGTCCATTTTCCTGCATACCGTCTGTCCTTGCCAAAAATTCTAGTGGAATTCTTGTACTATTACCAGATAAAGTTATCATGTGAGTTATTTCCCAGCCTCCAGGCCCCATTCGCTTTCATTCAAGTCCAAACAATATCAAAACCACATTTCTGAGGTGGCAAACTAAGTGTACTAACATAATTTGTGGAGATGTGCAGATGTCCATGACTGTTTTTGCCAGACCTCACCTAATTAGGCTTTAAAAAAAAAAAAAAAAAAAGTTTTGTGAAAAATAAATGGGTTGGTATTCAAATACATGAAAAAAGTTTTGGCGTGATGTGTGCATTCAAAAAAGCCCTCACTGGACAGCAGGGCAAAAGCAGACGTGTCTATGACATTATAGTACAAGTTGTTGCACACATATCAGAGCAGGTACTGGGTTAAGGAAAGTTCTCTTTTGTGTTTCTTACTGGACTGTCCTCAACCCAGCACCCGCTATGACTTTTTAAAGCCTTACTAGGTGTATATATGTATATAAACTAAAAAAAAGTACCATATAGAAAAGTGTGTGTGTTCTTTTACATGCCTTTGACATTAGGCAAAAAACGTAAACATTGGAACAAGGAGGTAGACACAATATGGTGGGGCATAATTGTATCATTGGAAAAATATTGGATACTGGAGGGGGAAAAAAAGTGTTAAAGTGACTACCTCAGCCAGTTTGACCCAAAACTGTCAACACAAACTTTCCTTCCTGTTTGTTTGTTTGTTTTTTTTAAGTCCTACCTCACAGAACATCTCACCAATCGTTTATTTCCCATGATCACATACCACCTCATTTCAAGGCTCCTGGCAGAAGGAGAGGGATTTCCCACCTTAAAGTCATTCCTGTGAAATGGATTAAAATAAGGTGCTAAATAAGCAACTGTCACATAGACGCATCTGTTGTACCTAATGACAATAAAAAGGCTGTTTCTTATCAGCAACTAGACCCGTTTCAAATTACAGAAAATATAGGTAAAATGTAGGACAGCTACAAAGTTCCTCTATCTGCAAGTTTCCACAAGAAAAAAACATAAACAAAACAAGTTTCATAAGGGAGAGAACACATTTCTGGAAAACAGGCTTAACAGTCATCATGTCCCCAATTATTCTTTAATGTTCCCTCCTTCTCCTTCACACAAATTAAGTTTGAGTATTTTTTCTTAAGCTGCAAATCCCCATTATCTTGGGATGACGATCAATGCCACATCTGTGACTTTGCGTTTGATTGATCTCATCATTTTAGCCTTGTTTAACACTGCAATGTTAAGCGTTTCGCTGCATCCTGATGCACCCAAAAGCCCATCATTAGTCCCTCCGAGAAAATATAAACACCCTTAGCTCTTAGCTCAATTCTGTACACTGTGAAAACGCAATTGAAAGCTCCCTGCTTTTGAGATATTAGTGTTTAATCAGTCTTTCTTCAGTGAGTCTTCACTCAACACGATAAAGATATATGATTATCATCTTTTTACTCTCTTTGTATCCCTTCCCCTAATTCTCTCTTTTTTCTTTTTCTTATCCCAATTATACTAATGAAGAAGGGCTTGTTTATCCCCTGAAGTGGCTGCACTCTAGATTTGTGTGAAGACATTATGCAAAGAGAGGGACCTTTTCTTCAGAGCTGTGTTTAATAATTCAGTGGTCTTGGACATGGATGAAACAGGCTCAAGCATATTGTTTAAATCAGGGCAGCAGTTAAAGAGGCGCTGGGGTTTGACGTCTGCGGCTAGATCAATAATAACAGCGCTGCTGCATACTGTGACGCATGGGACTGAGATCCTGTGTGGTCCTCCTCGGTCTATACACTACACAGAGATGGAACAGGACAATGTATTCAAATGTGTTTGTGTGTCTCTGTTTCCAGCAAACACGAATGCACACATACACACGCAAACACACACACAGACACACACAGACACACGACACACAAAACCATGCTGTGGTCAGACCCACCCATCTCCAGTCCCTCATTTAGAAAACCCCAAAACCAAACTCATGCTTCTGCTTTTCAATTACCTTTCCTCCCACCATCTTTGCCACACTAAATCTATCTAATTCTCCCACAGTCTCTTTTTCCTTTCTCTCTCATATCAAATGTATCCATGTGTTACCATTACAAACAGAGACTGCACACATAAACACAAATTCATGTGCACACGTACCCTAAGTCACACACTACAATCTGGTAATCATAATAAGCACATTAAAGCATAAAAGCCATACTTACAATTTATGACTGATCTCTTGAACAGACTACAATTGATATTAAATAATTGTGCAACTACTTCCAAGACCCCCTGTAACTTCTCTATTGGTTACTGTGCTTATTAAAATGCAGATGGCACAAGAGCAAAGTATGAAAGGACGGGGGGAAAAAAAACAAACAAAAAAAACAGATACTGTAGCCTTTAAGGTTGGCTTCTACAAAACTTTTTTTTCTTCAATAATCAGGCTTTAATACCTTAATACTCAAGGCTTATTATGCCAATTACCGCTCTTTCTGCCTTTACTAATCTAACCCTGTGAAAGCACATCAAATGTGCATTAACCCTATTGAATGGAAGAGGGAGGAGTGGTGCACAAGAGGATTCAGTGATGACTCCATTCCTCCATAGAGGAAGAAAGGATGTGTGAGCGAACGCAGCGTTGCAGTGCAGAGAGTGAGATGGCACAGGGATGCACTCTTCACCATATGAAGCAGTGAGTCCATCCACAGCTCCAGCTGCTGCATCCGGTACCCGCGGTTCTGGTCACTGATTAGGCCATTCCCCTCCTTAAATCACTCTGACTTTAGATCAAAGGGGTTAAAGCAGGATTAGGATTAATCAGCCTTAGTAGAACAGGTGTTAATCCCGTAAATTAGCCATGTAGCACAGGCAGGCCCCTCTTTCATCTCAACACCTTACTTAAGGGCAGGAGCTGAATTAGTGGGAAGCAGAGGCATTCCAGAGCACCGCTGTCACACCACCAGCATTAGATGTCCTCTCTCGCCCTGACCACTGTGATAACAAGTGCTGCTCTAAAGTATTATCGGCATAACTACTGCATTTGCATTCAGCCAGTGTTTCGAGAGTGCTTGAGTCAAACAGCTGTGCTCTCTGCCTCCTCTGGAACAGGGGTTAGGTAAAGCATACGCTGTGATTTGTGATCCTTTATTAATGGGTGGTTTACAGGGTCTCCTCAGGCAGGGAGTACTGCATACTTCATGAGAAATAACGCAGGCTTGTTCTATTCATATTTATAGTGTGGAGGCTCAGTAGACATGATACTGATATGGTACATGTTACTCCGGTGAGGCAGAAGAAGACATAGGGGGTTTGACTCCAGTCCAAGGACAGAAACACTCTAGTCCGTTCCCATCAGACTCTCCCCCACGCTGCCTCTCACCCCCACCAGCATCCACCCCGCTGCCAAGCCTCCTTGTCACAGCTTTGACTTTTCTACTCAAATCATCTTCAACTTATAGTGGGATACACTCCGGCTCAGCATCCTATCAGCCATGAGCCCACAGTAAAACTGTGCAAGGGCACTGGGATGAAAAACACCATTTGTGACGAACTGAAGAAAAAGGAAAACTCGATCCCAGCCTATGCCAGCGCTGCAAGACAACCTTCCATTACCATCTTCTTATTGACCTTAACCCATATTCCGCTTTTCATCTGCCCATCTTCCAGTTCACCTGTTCCATCGCTGAAGGCAGCCAATTAGCGTTTCTGACAGTGGGGGGAGTTGCAGCAGCAGTAGAGCCACTCCCCACAGAGATGCTGTCTGCTGCCACAGTAACCAGTTTGGCCAGTGGGTTTGCCCCCCATCCCAGTCTGCTGTCCCAGGCAAGGCCGTGCCATCTGGCTGGTCTGGTAACAGCCGGCCCCCCTCTCTCTTTCTCCCTCTCTCTCACCCCCACTGGCCTGCTGAAGACGGGAAGACGACCCAGGGAAGGTCAGGCCACACTAGGCTAGACAGAAGGACGGGAAGTATACAGTGGAGAGACGGGGAGTGGCAGATAAAGTAATGGATGAGAGAGAAAGCGAGAGAGGGACCATGAGAGACAGAAAGGACACTGCTTCCTTTAGCTGCCACCCTCAGCGTGACTCAATGACTGATGATTCCCTTTGTCTTTGCCTCCACTGTGTGTGTGTGTGTGTGTGTGTGTGTGTGTGTGTGGTGAGAGAAAGGGTGGGGGCAATATATGTGAGGATATGTGCATGCGTGAACACAATCCTGCTTTTCTCAAACACATCATGACAGCTCACAGCCGGAACGAAAGCTTCATTTACCCACAATTCAGCAGTAATTCCCAGGTCCACAGCAGGACCTCCAGTGTAGATGACCACTTGGAAGGTCATCAGGGTTTGGTTACAACAGCATGCAATGCTGAGCAGTATGGCTTTTGTTTTGTTAGATCACAATGCAAATATAGCACATTTAGATAAACTGTTAATGAATATGAATGAGACTTAATTTTATATAACTGTCAAAATTAATCAGTCATGAGAAATAATATTGCATCACACCTCCCCTTGCATGTCTTCCATCTCCGGCATGACACCATCCTTTTCATCTTGAACAAATGTTCTCCTCCATGCAATACAATGTTATCGAGCACACAGCAATAAGTTAATTTGGCACAGGTTGAAAAGTTAAAGCTTGCTTTCTCAATGTGTTAAATGAAGCACACTAGCAGCACCTTCTGGCTTCTTAAATCATATAAGGAGTCATTTGATGAATCTCATCTTCCATTTCTGTGCCCTGCAACTGAAACACCTCAAAGTACAGACAAATAAAGCGTAAAAAGTCCTTGCCTCAGTTCCTTACATATTAATATACAAAATGCATAATTGTTCAGTGTTCCTTTTTAACTAACTCTAACAGGCTTAATACCATGCAAACGTTTAAGCAGAAGTCTCTGAGGTGGTAGACTGAATGCAGCCTGGAACCAGGTTTTAAATCCTTAACAGAAGCTGCATGAAATTTAATAGAGGATTCTGTTCAAACAAACCTGCATTAGCCAAAAAAAGTTGCACTTAGAAAGTCACGTGGAGTCTATATTTACTTATTCAATATGCCTCTAAACCGTACTATTTACTGTACTTACCGTTGCCACGGAGATTATGTTTTTGCTTTGTCTTTCTGTCATTCGCATACCTCAACAATTTATAGATTTCCATTAAAACTGATGGACATTCAGGCTTTGGGCCAAGGAGCAATTGATTAGATTTAGGTGACGATATGGATCTCGGTAAGTGATATGAACAATAAGTTGGAGAATTGTTTAGCATTGGTGGAGAATTTTGCTCTCCTGTGGCTTCTTCTTGCAACATGCTACCCTTCACAGATGACAACTGAGAGAGGACTACTTACCTGATACACCTGATGTTGTGTACGCAAGTGCAAATGTAAGTGCAAAGCTACATGACTAGCCACAACGCCGGTGAAGGGGCAAACATCAGCAATTTTGAGACAGGGTTAGTCTCTCTCTGACCCTCATTCACTCCCCATTTTCAGTCTCTCCATCTCTGTCTCCCGCTCTCCCTCCTCCTCCCTCGGCCAGCCTGGCCTCCTCTGTCCTTCATCCTCATTCTATTTCAT
>OMKZ01054497.1:9494-28756 GCA_900302535.1 Neoniphon sammara
AGAAAAAAAAAAAAAAAAAAAAAAAAAAAAATTGAAACAGAGACCAGAGAAAGAAAGAGGGAATTTTAGTGTTTAACAAGGAAGTGATCCTGGGTGGATTCAGCTCTTTGACGTTTCCGCAGCACATAGCTGTCACCATGGAAACCACAGTCTTAAGGGTAGCAACTAGAGTATGTGAGAGAGAGATGTGGAAGGGCGGAGTGAGCATGAGAGACAGGGAGAGAGAGAGAAAGAGACAAGAGAGGATGCAAGAGAGAGAGAGAGAGAGAGAGAGAGAGAGAGAGAGTGGGAGATAATGTGTAAAAAATACAATGGGAGAAGCTGCAAGAAAGAGGCGGATACAAAAGAAAAGCCAGCAGAGGTAGGACAAGAGAAGGTATGTATGAGAGGGATAAAAGAGAAAGAAATGGAGGAGTGAGCAAGCAAGAGAAACAGAGAAAGAGAGAGAGAGAGAGAGAGGTAACCATAGAGCAGCTGCAGCCTGGCCGCTGTATCGCTCCATAAGAGAGATGTCCATGAGTAAGCCTGTGCCAAGCCTGCTGGGAAGCACTGCAGTAGCATCTCAGAGAGGGGAGATGACAAACAGCAGCACTGAGCATGCTCCACTCTCAAGGCCACTGAGAAAATGAGATTTCAGCTCTTTAGCTCCTCAGTTTGTTCAGTTCTCTATCTCTAGCTCTGTTCCATCTCCCATCTGTCACTAGCCGGCGTTTACGAGCTCGTCATGCTACCAGCCCCTCTCGCTCCTTTGGAAACAGCCCCACGCCAGATGAGAACTGACTG
The DNA here is from genome assembly GCA_900302535.1 of Neoniphon sammara. Taxonomy (NCBI): domain Eukaryota; kingdom Metazoa; phylum Chordata; class Actinopteri; order Holocentriformes; family Holocentridae; genus Neoniphon; species Neoniphon sammara. The sequence continues at coordinate 10,278 of OMKZ01054497.1, forward strand.
ATTTATCTAACAATTGATTGATCCGACGGTGGATTGAAAGAGACATCTTCCCCACTTATGGCCATGCTGACTCATCTTGTGACAGAAATGACTGGGGCTGAGAGCACAAGAGATGGGCATAGCAACACAACAGCCAATAGGGCATGATACTGCAATAGCGGGGCCGCCGCCACAGCAGCATCGCGCGCAGAGAGCCCCGTTGCCTGATGTGATCTCTGCAACTCCAAAGGCTCACGGATCGTTTCCCTTTTCTGGATGGGAGGCTCAACTGTGCTGCAAATGACAGCCATACATCCCTGTCAGAGCTTAAGTTGAGCTTAGGTTGAAATTTTTTTTTTTTCTGCAGGCAGACAGGCAGACACACCCATGCTTAGTTTTGAAAGCGTGTCGTCCCTTCTTTCATCACTGTAAATCGATGCCTCCCTGGCATCAGTCATGATCATGGCATGGAGCGCGTGTGAGTTTTAGGTTATTACATGCTCACATGGCAGCTGACACAAGACAGCTGAAATACATGCTGCATTACATCAAAAGTATCACAAAATAACAGAGTAAAGCAATATAAACTAACAGAATACACTGAATGTACATGCAACATTAACCTCTTCAATACCACCGCTTCCAAGGGTGGGATTGTCATTGCTGTGCAGCCAAGCTTTGTTCAAACCCACAGCACTTTTTTTTTTAAATTGTAGTGGAGATCTCAAGGTTTCCAATGATACCAAATATGTCCTGCTGAATTACAAGAAATGTGTGTAAAATACTGCATAAAACATCTAGATATTTTCTATTTGATGTAATGGTGCAGCCATAAAACAATGGGATATTAGGTTTTACATTTCACTCAATTTAAGTGTGATGCAGCTACAATGAAGCGTTACAGCCAGCAGATACAGAATATGCATGTGACATTGCTGTATGATGTGGATTTTTTTTTCAAGCTACCTTTGAAGCTACCTTAAGGGAAATTTAAGGGGAAATCAAGTGTTCAAAATGATGAGAATGGGGCAACTCCATAAAGGAATGAAAAAGACACTGGAGAGAACAAAAAGGGGCTAATCCAAGATCTAGTTTAGTACTCGGGTGAGATATAGGATGAGAGAGTTCATGTATCTTGTAGTTTTGTAGAGAAAGTTTGCGTGTGTGTATGTGAGGAAGGTGTCTGCTCTAAAAAGGAGTTATAGAAGATGTCAATTGCCACTTAACTTCCACTGTGCCTACAGTAGCTAAAATAATTTGCTTCTCGCCGATAACACAGACCATTAAAATTTGTAGGTTGATGTACTGCGTGTTCATCTTCAGTATATTTTTTTCTGCGCTGATAACAAACGGCATCTAAGGTGGACAGTGGGACAATAATAGCTTATTGTTGTGACACTAAAATAGAAAACGTCATTTTTTTTTAAGAAAGATGCACTCTGAGTGACTTTGATCATCTCAGCCAAAAAAAAAAAAAAAATCTATCCTCAGACTGCCTGATTCACTCTCTACTTCTTTCTTTCTTTTTTCTTTCTTTCTTTCTCCTTTTCTTCTTTTAAAACTTTGTCATTTTCCTGTCAGTCGCCTGTCTCTCTCTCTTTCTCTCTCTCTCTTTGTCTGTCTCTCTCTGCCTGTCTCCCTCCCTCCCTCCTGTCTCAGGCAGAGATAAAGAGGTTTGTGTGACTGTGAGCAGATTGACTTGAAGATAGAGGCTGGAAGCAGATCTCGTCCACCTCCTCATTCTGCTCTTTCTCTCCTGCTCTCACCCAGATGAATAGACAAACACTCTCCCACATGCTCTCACAGTTTATCAAACACACACCCACATAGAACCAGGTCTTCACACAAACACATATGTGTGCTCTCACCAGAGAGAGCAACACACACTCAATCTAAGTGTCCTCGGGCTGACAAAGTATACAGTCAAATACAAACATACCCCCCAAACACGCACATACACATACGCATACAAACACACAGGTGCATCCCCATGTAAATACAAGAGAAGAGACACATGTGGTCATTGATGTATCCAAATGGACCTGTTTTCCACTCATAATGTCTAATATGGTGCACTTCCTATTAACAAAAAAAAAAAAAAAAACACTTTGTAAGGCATGGACTTATAAAGCATGTATTTGAATCATAGCAAAGCATCACTCTTGTTACACTATTCAATATTATTGGGCTTATTTATGTGTTTTCCATTGGCCGGACATTTTCATTCTCAAACTTGGGACTAAACTTTTTCCGACATGCCTGTGTTCATAAAAAATCATTTTAAAGAATCATAAAAAGGAAGAATATTCAGTCAAACACAGTGAATCTGCCTTTTTCATCATCAGCTAAAGATGAAGTAATTTTTTTTATAATAATAATAATAAAAAATCTAGATTGGGGGTTTTAATGACTCAGTGACCAAATTATTCTATTCACTTCATCAACCAATTTTACATTGTAAAAATTAACTTTAAACAGCCGAAATGTAAATTTACGCGAGGGAAGACACGGGTAAGTTTCGCTCTTATCAGCATGACCCCCCCCTTTGAAAACATGCCTCCATTCTCTGCTTTGCATTCTTCACATCAAATCAAATTCCTCATGCGCTCTCCGCTTGTCCTTTATCTCCAGAATGTGCTTTGAGAGCAGCACAAACATGTCACAATGAGGAAGCTGTGAGGAGTCTCACACTGTGTGAAGCCAGCGTCTTGGTCAAATCATTTGCATTTCTTGCTTTTTGCCTCTCAGGGCTGAGCTTTGCCTTATCGAGACTCTTGCTTATCTCTTTGTTTGTTTTTCACCAATGCAGCCTTTTCCTGGAAAACAGGCCACTGCGCATGTGTGAGCCCGGAGCATGCTTTGGAGACACTGGCTCAGATCAAGGCGGTCACAAATTGAGTGAGCTTGATAAGTGGGCAAGAGCGTGGCCCCTGTTGAGGGTGCCAGGATGGCTCACACTGTGCTCTGGCAGGCCAGAGATGGCTGACAGGAAGCCAGGACTGTGGTTGGGCCATCTCAGAGTGACAAGAAAACAGCACCATGCCCACAAAGCGCCCTCCACCCCTCTAAGAACAGCTAAATCCACCGCCAAGCGTGCCAGTGACTGACAAGCCCAGTACCAAGAATGAGGTCAGAGCGAGTGTAATAGCTCTGAACAGGCAAACCATCGCCCGTTTGAGGAGCATGGCAAAGGAAGGGCAGCGCCAAAGCTTTAGCCTAAAACCTAATTGTTGAGTTTTAGCCAACTGAGCATTAGCCACTGCCCAGAGAGACATGTAGGAATGGTACATCACTAAAGTTTCTGTGTGTCAAGGTCACTGTAGTGCTAAGAAAGAGGAGTACAAGACAGGGTCAGCTCTTTTGACCCCCGTACAAGACCGAGGTGAACAGGCGTGACCCATAGTTTTATCCAAAGGAAGATATGAGGTAATGAACTTTTTGACAGACTAAAAAGAGGAGCCATCTCTTGTGCTATTTTTCACGCTATATTTTGTGTTCTTTTGTAATGCTGGCTTGCCTACAGTGGTTTCCTGGCTCGTGGCCACTTGCAGAATGATAACTGCCTGCTTGCTAGCCTAATGTCATGGAGACAACAAGGGAATGAAAAGAAACATGCCTAGACAATGCGTAGCAAAAGTACACATCCCAACAGATGCAATCGGGAATAAGCGGAAACAGGGCTACAGAGCTCACACTGCAGGGACTTTCTGTAACACTGATCTAACTGGCTTTTACAAGTGCGACAGACCTCAGTTAGGAATGTTGCTTTCTCATTTAGGGTAAAACACCCCCGGAGTTAAGGGGTATCAGTATCACAAGGGAGATATATTCCTCTTTTGTCTGTATTTGCTGCAGTGAGGTGATGGTTAGTGTGCTGGTCTGTGGGCCAGCTGGGACACATCTCAGTTCACCGCACCCGCGTGCACCCACACACACACACACACACTGAGGCTTGCTCTACGCTGCTCACTATCTTTCAACAACAAGCTGAGCAGGGACCAGACGGAAAGAGGGCCTATTTGTGCAGGAAGATAAATACACTTCTGCACCCAGTCCTGTCCCCTCCAGATTAGAGCAACACAATAATGAGCATAAGCACTGGTGGAAGGGCAGAAGAAAGCAAGTGTAAAGGATAGAGTAACAGCCTACTACTAAACACACACACACACACACACACACACTCACAGGCAAACATGCACAAACACACACGCATGTCTTTTATCTATCATCACAGCTTAATATTCAATAATTTTCTAAACCAGCAGCAGGGATTTTCCATCTAAAAGGAATACCGCTTAAATTATCAATTCAGATATGTTCCTGCAAAGGTCTTAGACACCTCTTTCATGAATATCAAAACTGTGAATGAACCCCCCCCTCCTCTGGGGTTTACCATCTTTCACCATCTTTCCCAAATCATCCTCCACAGAGAAGCGCCAGAATTTACAACTTGATGACATCACAGGTTCGAGACAGCCAGAGACAGAGAGCGCGGGAGAGTTTCTGGTGGGTGTGGGGGTCAAGTATCCAGTGATACTGTAGTGGAACGATGGTGGATTGAACAGTGTCTCTTCCAAAAATACACAAATATCCAGGAATACTTGTGCTGCGTTGCTGCTGAGAGGTTATTCTTCGGCGAGCCAGCAGTGCTGTGCTCTTTTATCAGCACCTCCCTCTTTGTTACTGTCATGATGGTTATGCTCAATCACGGACCACAGACTTAATCAATTCATCTTCACCCTCCTATGAATGCATATTTTCTCCCGCTTGTGCTGAAACAAATTTCTACCTCCAAGTAGAAGACCCTGTCACTGTTGAGGAAAACATGATTTTTCTCTTGGTCCACTTCCAACCACCACCAACAAGCCATTCCATTCTGTTTAAAGTCTTTTCATGTTAAGACACACATCAATCCACACCTACAACATACCTGAGGAAACAAACCCTCTCTCAGGATATGTAGAGTGTGTGTGGGGTGAACATGGCCGGACACGTCCCTTAAACACACCGGGAGGCGCCCATCGGGAGTGCCGGCAGCCCCTCTTTTCAACACTTCAGCACGCTGCACACAAACACAGTTGCCCTTCCCATGGTCCTTTTGTTCCCTGTCGTTTTGTTGAAGTCAAGTTCCTGTCATGGACACTGTCTGCTTTCTCTGGACATATATTACTGACAGTTATATTACACCTTAAGACGAACTCTCACATCTATGTGTGTGATCTTTTTTTTTCGTGGCTGCATAGCATTAACCATGCTTTGAAAAGCTGCGAAAATGCAAACAACCCTCTGAGAATACGACTGACGCATGAAAACATGCATATGCTTGCTGACACATGGTGTTATAGCAAATGCGCTTCACAAAAATCGAGATACATGAAAGCATAAACACACCCATGCACTGGCAAGCATGCACGCACGGTAGGGGAAAATTGCTTAAATTGTGTGTGTTCTTGATTAAATCTTTTGAAACCGAACCTAGGCATTAGATAACAGAGGAAAAAGAGGGCAGGGTTGGTTGCAAAGGTACTACTTAGAGAATATGTGGGTAAATATGGTTTCATAACCGAATACATTTATCATACTTGCCCCAGTCCATGTTAAATCCCCTGCGTTAGAGCAACCCATTTTGTTTCCACGAAATGACTGAGAAAATGCCCAAAGACTGCCATCCTTTCTGTCAAATCATTGTGCAACATCACATTCTCAGATCTCTTGTTAAATCCAGGGCAGAACTAGAAAATGGTGCATGATGAGAGGGAATCAATGGCTGAGAGCCTATAAATGAATGCCAGAGAGTGAGTCTGCAGTGAAAGGTCATCTCCTCCACTGTCCTTTATTGCCATGCTGCTTCGTGCTGCTGAATCTGCCTGACACCTTGGTGAGGTGTTGGCTTGCTGCAATGAAGAAGCACCCACAAGCTACAAATGAATAGTTGATGAGCAGCTTTCATGCAACAAAACGCTGAAGTAAATCAATTCTCGCAGCTACATTCTCCCAACGACACTGACTTACATAAACGTTTCAGCTGAACTCTGAACACACGCACACACACACACAGTTTCCTAAAATGTGGATACAATTACTTCTATTAATTTAACCAGCCACACTGGTAGCTTTCCTTACATTTCACAATTAGATAATGCAGGATGACCAAAACCAGTGTTGCCAACTCATCTTCATGGGAAGTTGCTACAGGCAGGTCAATTTCATTGCTAAAAGTTGCTGAATGATGTTGTGATGTCATTGCGTGATGACGTCATTACATAAAACTGCGTCATTAAGTAAAATAAACAATGACGTTACTTAAATTGACTGGCCGTCTCGATGAAAACTATGATTTGAAATTTGTTAGTTTAGATTTGCTTGTTCATTATCATTTTTTATTTGTATAAGTAATATAAAGTAATAAAAACATTTTTTATGATGTTTTTGTGCCATTTATAGGGAAAATGTGTGTATTTTAGTATTTGAGTTACTTTTCAGAAAGTTGCTAAAAGTTTCAAATAAATTTTAAAAGTAGTTAAATTTGTTGCTAAGTGCTTTTTGAAGAAAAAAAAAGTTGCCAGGGTAGCCTGAAAGGTTTCTAAATCTAGAAACAAAATTGCTAAGTTGGCATCACTGACCACCACTCCATCTGGATAAATCTTTACGAAGGTGCTGGAAGCATCAGTGAGTCCAAATTGCATTCTATGCATCTATGCAGTGAAACACTGCATAAAAATCTTTTCTATCAGTTACATCTCACATTTAAATTTTGCCATTTACCCCAGCTTCTAGCTAAAGCATATTGCCTTGGCTCCCGTAACTTCATCATAGCCTCATAATTTTCCCATGAGTAATAAAGATGATTACTGCTTTTTTGTCTTCTATTTTCCCAAGGTTGTCGGTAAGACAACTTTGTATTACTGGCAAGGAGCAGAAGGTCTACAGTATACCATATCAAGTGGAAAATTCCTGACTGTATGTAATGGTCTATTTACACGATACAAGGGAAAACGCTGACTCTGCTCAGGATTTGGCTCAAGCCCTCCATCAATTCATTATTTTACATTATCTTAAGGTCATGTTTTAGACTTACACTGTTTATATGACCCTTTGATACCTTGTGAATGAGTACGTCTTGTGCCATCAATAAACCAGTTTATAGAATATTCCTTTTCTTCTGTGGCGTCCCGCCCACAGCTAGAAAGGTCCACCAGGAACAAGTTGCTGCCAGCTTCTCCCTCCCTCTTGGACTGATGTTACAGGCAATTATACCGCTCATAAAAAGTACCCATCAAAATTACCCCTAACCCTGTGCAAGTATAAGTTTGCACAGACATCCAAACCAATGGTAACAGCAAAAAGATGTTTACATGCCACAGTATCATCACCGGGTTTCTGAAAACTGAAGTATGAGCTTACCTGGATTATTCTAACTGTCAAGACATTTACGTGCATCAACACAGAGCCGGATTACCTTAATAACAGGGTTAATAACATAATTGTTCATGCATGTAAACATAGCCAATGTCATTCCTGAAATACAGTGAACTCTACTGAAACACCCGCTATATGTGCAATGCAAATGTAACGCATAATATGCTACTGGGTTCATGGAAATAAATTATTTTTTTATAAGACAATGGTGTTCCAACATAAATGGACGATAACATTTAAATTCTTCAACTCTGCCACTCCCAAGGGTGGGTTTGTCAGTGCTGCACAGCCAAGTTTTCTTCAAACTCACAACTTCATTGTAAATTCTAGTGCAGATCTCTAGGCTTCCAAAGATATCAAATATGTCCTGCTGAATTACAGGGAAATGTCTATAAAATGATGCACAAGACATCTAGATATTTTACATTTGATGTAATGGTGCAGCCATAAAACAATGGCATCTTGGGTTCAAATATTTCACCCAACATAAGTGTGTTGTAGCTTCAATGAAGTGTTGCAACTTGCATAACTAACAGAATATGTGTGTTACATTGCCATACAATATGGATTTAAGGAGAAATTTGAGGGAAAATCTGAGTTCTCAATGTACCAGTGAGGGCAAGAAGGTGAATTCTGAAAGAGACTATACATTGATTTTTGTTTTTCTGTTGTCTTGTCAATATATTTATGTTCATGACATAATTACCTCAATGGAGAAAAAAATAAATAAATGTAGTTCAGGCTAAAAGTTAAAACTTAAGGATACGATATAGTAAAAGACAAGTGTCATTTTTCCTGTAGGCCTATATGTTCATTGTTGTCAGTATGTACAGAGGTCCATGCATTCTCATGTTTATTTAACATATATTTTGAGAGGACAGAAGTGTGTACACTGTTTTTGCTCTGGCCCCTGATGTTTTCCTTTCAATGCTGAAATTATTTGTGGCCTTGAAGGGTTAATTTTGTCTACAACCTTTCATGCTGTGCTGAGAAAAAATGATTTAAATATTTAATTAGATCTTGCGCTGACTGCAGCCTGTGAAGGAAGAGAATTGCAGCCCAAGATAGCAGCAAATTACTGAATGATTAAAAAGGCAGGGTAAACTTAAACTGCTGTCACACAGCAGTGGGTTACCAGTTGCAACGAGCTGGTCAGTATAAACACATACAGAGCTGGAGTTATATGAGAAAATGAGGAAGTCATATTTCAAATAAGATACACTTTCATGTCCCATCAATAGGGTTAGTTCATACCAAAGGCCTGCTATCACTATTTTATCCAGTGTTGTCTGATATTAATTCTTTGTATTGTGGGATTATTCAGTAGTGGCAAACAGGGATGCTTGTTTACACCATTGACTGTCCAACTGTACTTCTGGTCATCTTTTTGACAAGGATCCAATATTGTGTATGAATTCTGTTTCTCCCAGAGGACACATTAGTTTAAAGGTGCACTATGCACTTTTGAGAGCAACATTTATTTACATGGGCAAAGCTTGCTTATATACAGGTAACTCTTTGAAGTATCCTATCTCATTTTATCACAAATCAAAACAAAAAAAAAATGTGCATGCATATATATTTAGAGCACTATAAATCAAACAGAAGCCTAGAAGATACTCATTTGAATAGTTAATATTTTGGTGAACCTTGCTATTGTAAACAACAGTAAATTTTTCAGTGTCCCAAGGACCCACTTTTCCCCTGAGGATAGTTTGTTTGTAGTTCTATGAACAATATAGGATAATATAATATAAAATATATATTTTTACATACTGTATTTTTTATTTACTTCTCTGAGTTTAATATACATATCTCCCAAAACTAGATACTCTACCTTCAAGTCAAAATGGCACAGATGTGTTTATAGCCGAGTAAAGTTTTAATAGAATATATCCAGCACAAGGAAGTTGGCTTCCCTGTGTGAACAAAGCAGAATCAAAATGGTAGTGACTTTAACAGATGTACTCCTGTGATCCTGTGCATATCTCCTGGACTGTACAGTGGCTGTGGGCTTGTGAGTGTTCTTGACACAGCTCCAGCCTCAGGGGCAGAGACTGTAACAACTGCTGGGACGTTCCCCACGGACTCATCCTGCTCAACTTTTTGGTGTTTCTCCTCCTTCCTGATCCTGATCATATACTGCCTCATTGTGGTGAAGACTACATTTTTCACTGAGTTGGAAAAGAGCAAGTCCTAATTTTAAAGAGGAAGAAACAAAGGGAAAGATTCTCTCAAATATCTTAATGCTTTATGAAGCTGCTGTTCTGTGTAGTAAGCCTTCTGTTATAACTTATTCTTTCTCATCTCAGATTCAAGTTATAAAGTTACAAAAAGTTTTGTCATTATTACATAAAGTCTCAGCATACATCAATAATCCATAGGGATCCTGTCAAAAATAATTCGATTGTATACACAACTAAAATATTTTTTTATTATAATGACACATTTAAAAATGTTCTTTCAATTCAGTGACTCGTAAAATGCTGTTAGCCTTTACAGTGTACTGCAATTGTACATTTAAATCAAGTGGAACTGTGGCTATGATTACACATGTATTACTGTCATGACTTTGACTATGAAATAATGTGATCAAGCTGTTTATATATATATGACAAAATAAGGCATTGTTAGTATTTCTCTTGTTGGAGTACAAATTTTAATTGGAATTTGAATTGAATTAAAGTTATTGAAGTCATACTATTCCCTTCCTGTTGCCCCCATTTATAGTACTGCATATTATTGAGTATTGACACTTAAGGCATCAAGACTAGATATAAATAAAGTTTGACATTTATAGATATCATATAGATATAATGATAAATGTAATATACATATATGTATAAGTTATGTGGTAGGTGGTGCAACTTATGAAACCTGTGATGGACAGACCTACTCTTAGCTTAACTGTACAATATTTATACATCCATACAACCTTCAATAACACAACTAAATATTATAATATCAATACCACAAATAAGACCTTAGTAACATAATAACTTAATTATTACTTTAAGGTGTTTATAGGACTTGAGTCACAGTGTTTTCATAATCTTATGAAAAACAATGAGTTCCCTCTGTGTCTATGTAAACTTTGCCACTGACTGAGCTGTATTACTCCAATAATCCTGCACTTTACTTATAAAAGCAATTCTTGATTCAAATCCTCTACCTAGTGCAAGTTCGGCTTCACACTCACATGTAGATGCATATGCAGGCGTGCACAAACACACTCAACCACACTGAATTTGGATCTCATTGCTTAATACTGTTAACGTGACATCACCAGACCCAGAATAGATAAATTTCAGTGTGTCAGGTCATGCTGAAAATATAAATATTCTGCTCTAAATATTCCTGCCATTTCAAAAGCAATTTCCATGCCATTTCACAAGAAAACAGACTATCCAAGTCAGAGGGATCAGCCATCCCATTAGCCTACTGATGCTCAGAGTGACGTCAACACGGGAGATTACTGGTTGTGATGCTCTGTGCTATAAGTGTAAGCCTAAATCTGTATTCACACCACTAGCAGCCAACCATATCCCTGTTCTACTGTTCATTGGCTGATCTGAGTTAGCTGTTTGCAAGGCGTAGGTGGGACATATAGGAGCTGTGGTTTGTGACTGGTTACTGATGGATGATGCTGCACAAAGATTCAGTGGCAGTCAACTTTTGGAAATGAGACAACAGTGTGTTAAAAGACACTAACCAACGTTATACAAAGTAAATTGCATATGGGTTCATCGAGTTCTTTGCAGTGTGGTGTAGTAAGAGCAGCATAAGCGAGTGTGGGCCTCGGTGCAAACAGTGGGTAGAAAAGCGGGTGGTTCTGGCACACCAGAATTTACTATTGAGCCTTGTGTAGGTGGACCTAAATCAACCAAATATCCACCCACTTGATAACTCCAATGATGTATCCCATATTCACTCCTTTCCCTCTTTCTTCACTGTCCAAGCCAGGTTTCTTTGTACTCACTCAAGTTTAGTAACACATGGAATAGTAATATAAAACCCTGCGAACTGGTGCTCACCTCAGCTAAGCATGATTGCACCTTGAGCAGGGCCTTAACAGTACGGTGCTGCCACTGGGCAACATGAAGGAAACAACATATTACTAATGCATAAAACAGAATAAAAATGTTGCAAGTGTAAGAAAACATGATACAGTATGTCAGTGCTTTAAATGAAAAATGTATGTCCAGATGTACATTTCTTCTTGTCAGGCATTCACATATAATACAAGGTTACATCTATCTCTGCTGACACAGTACTGGCATTTAGCAGGATGTCACTGTCCCAGCCTCCGCAACAATGCCAATATGTTCATCTCATTGTCATGCTCACTGATGCATTATCATGTTTGCAGTTATATAGAGCATATGATTAATTTGACACAACGCTACAAACCTTAAATTGCACAGCATTGCAGATGCTGGTTCTAGTAGTCCTTATCCATGTGAACCTTCAGTAAGCCCACTGTTCTCCACAAGCCAAGACCTTAATTCTGTATTACAGCATGGAAATTTATAATCATGCAAAGCATTTCTTTTTGTGGGTGAAATCAAAGGGCACGTTTAACAGACGTTTGAGATTGTGGAAAATATCATTCACAGTATAGTATTTAAAGCTCTCATGTAAAGCTAAACTGGCGCCACATTCGATCTATTTTGCAGCACATTAGAGCAAAATTAGGGAGGATTGTGACTGGGGTTCTTCCTGGGGTAAGTCCTACTGTAAGTCCCATTGGACTTTCTTTGCACCAGCAATAGGGCAATAGCCAGCTTGTCAAAGGGGGTGGGTCTTTTTTTGCCAACAGTGGACCTTTGTATTGTGATCACTGGAGGTATAATCCAAGGCCTTTGGCATAATATGGGCAATCAAAACACTGCCTTGTACAGGAACCACTTTCTCAGTTTCCCAAGACCTAATGAATTACAGTATAATCCTGAAAATCTGCTGTGGGAATTCCATTGGGTAGATGTGCAATATGAAATAATACATAAAAAAGAAACAAAAAAAAACTATTAAAAGAAAGATACTTTATTAGGTTGCTATCCTTTATTAATGAGTTAGGGCTTTTTTTTATCTCAACAAAGCTTCAGTTTTGAATTTTTGCATTTTTTTTATTCCAGGGAAAATCAGCAAGAGATGCATGATGATATCGCATGGTGCAATAAATATAATTTATATAAATGTATGCTGACAAGAACAACTGGGCTTTTTTACAGTCAAAACAGGCTTTAATTGGCTTCAGTCGGACCTTTCGTTGTTGGTGGTGGGTCGATGACCAAATCAAATTGTTATTGGCCAAGGTGATGCACAGTGATGAAATCTTGTCAGAAGGACAACTTCCTTCTTTTTACCTTTGAAATAAAACATTAAAGCGAAGTTCTTTTTGATCTCTCCAGACTCAGTCAGACTTTTAAAGGTGGAACTATTACATAATTCTATCAATGGATGAGGTACTGAGCGGAGCATGGGTATATCTGGGACATATAGAGACTATGGAAGCAGCAATGACAGGTGAGTATGCAAAGCTGTTTTTACAGGGTTACAGGTTAACACAGGTTTGGAAGACAAAAATAGAAAATGGATTTCATTATTTCCAGGTCTTTAAAAAAATATGTAACTTGCATAAAACACTAGAAAGCAAATGAAATTATGGGGCAAATATTATTGTTCCCAAAATATAGTACATATGTACATGACCTTTGCTATTATGAAGAAGAATCCTCTGCTGTAAAGTTTAGAGGTTTACATGAGGTCATATTACCCCTTCAGTGTACATCCTATGAAATATCCAATAAAAGAGTTACATCCTGTTAAGAAATATCATCTACAAAAAGAACCAAATTTTGAAATAAAACCTGTATAGAAGCAATTTGAAGAGACTACCAAACATAAAACACCGAGAAGACTGACTGGACTTGAATTGAAATTTGACCCTCGAATCAGTAAACCTCAACTAACATGTATATTCCGAACAGCTTCACAATGAAAAAAAAAAATATTAAATTGAGAGTGTAGTGAACAGGTTAAGGTACTGGCCACCTTAATACTACCACAAAACAAATCTGAGATAACACAATTCTGTAAATCAGGCCTTAATTCTGATGTTAATCCTATTCTTTCAATGCTGAATTGTTTTTTTCTATAAAAGTCAGATATATAGTATTTAATTATTTGCATCTTTCTGACTAATGCATTACATATATATTAATACTTCAAAAAGACTCACAAACTGAATAACAGAGCATATGGAGCAATCTTCTTTCTCACAGTCACAGCTGTCCCATTTTGATGGTGCATACATTGTGGCTTAACATACACTGCAGGATCACACAGCCCTCCTGATGAACTCAAACTGTTGTCATATTGTCATAAGGTGTATAAAAGTATAATGACTACATCAGAAGGGCTCCGATCATTTCTAACTCCCTCACTGTACACACTGCTGTGTTACACTTGTGCACTGCATTTAACAGGTACAGACCAAGTCCTAAACTAGCACACCTCACCTCACCCATCAAAAACTGGCCTGGGCCTGCAAAATAGGGGCTTTCGCAAGATACAAAAAAAAAACAACAACAACAAGAGATCTAAGATGCTTACTCCATCATAATAATGGCTTGTATAATTGTATGCATTTTGAAATGGGAAGCACAAGTTTGAGTGATTGTGAGAAAATGTATAATAGGACAGGAAAATGAGGGGCCATTTATTGAAAATGACCCTGCCCTCTTTGCCGTACATCTTATAAATATACATCAAGCTACCCTGTCAGAGCTTGGGGAGCAGAGGAGTGATTCAGTGGGGCACAAAGTATATATAAATTACTCGGGGAGCATGACAAACAATCTCAACAAACATATAACCTCAATCAATACCAATCCATTTCTCCAGCTGGTCAGTCTCATTAGCCTGCATCTCTGGCCCGGGCTTCAAGTCCATCACAGAGATTACCGGGCAGCACAGAGCCAGACACACTACAGCCTTGACAGTTCAATACACTCCAACCAGTACACATATATGACCAAAACCTTGGTGGGGAAATGCATAAGCACCCTCATCACCCTCAGTAACAATCACTGAACTGCCCCTCAGTGTGCTATTAGGGTATAGCAGCGACCTGTAGATGCGTGCTGATTCATATTACAGTCTAGACAAACTTGTGGGGCAAGAGCTAAACCCCGTATCCATCAACAGCTGTCATTCATGTTCTATGTCTAGCTGTTCTAAGGAACTCTCTCAATTCATTGAAAGATAGCCAGGGGCGAAACTCTGCCTGTCTGCCACCTCACTGCAGCAGCTGCGACCTGCTTGCAGTGGAACCCCTCACTGACAGATAAATGATACACTGTGCAATGGCTGCAACACAGTTATGTTCATTTACATCAAGGAAATAAATAGGCTGCGTATGCAATAAATAAACACGCCCACAAATAAGAATGATTTTGTGTTTTTGTTAATTGTAGCTGTGAAGGCGGTTTTAGGGCGATGTGTTACTCCTGGACTCAGATGACCTTTTTTGTGTGTGTAGGTGTTGCACTGAGACAATGTGATTGCTGCCGTCTTCACTGATACAATGCACCCTCCCGCCTGCGCATACACACACACACACACATACACACACTGAATGCTAATATGTAGGTCTCCTCCATGGGGTCTATGCATAGACAAAAAGCTAGGGGCCGCACCACCACATTAGCTTCATTACACAGACTTTTGATCTAGGCTGAGCCATAAGGGACAAAAACACTATTCTTGCGCCAAATAATAAGAGCTAAAAGGCAGATGTGACATACTTGAAATCAGAGTCCGAACTATAGCAATGATATTCTTTTGTTTGACTCAAATGAAAACATATCCACTGTTATTAATGTGGAAGCTGCAGCTAACATCTCATCTCATATCTTCAGTTGAGACAAAGGCAGAAAAAGCATATAATGCAGCACTCTGTCAGTAAAGTTTGGTAATATCCTGAAGATAAAAGTGATACCCTAACTTACTGGAAGAAATGATCAACTTTTTTGACAGTCTGCTCTTAAACCAGCAAAATTTAAGGATAATGAAAGAGATGCAAAAAGCCTACAGCTTCTGTCATACAAGAGAGAGGGCTGCAAGGCCACAATCTTGATCTCTGCATTGATTATACTCTTTCCCAAATATTAGCCTCTGACCTCTAGATGCATAATAAATAAAACTGTTGTGACAAATGGACCTAGAGGTGTATAAAGATGGCGGCTTCTTGGCTTGACAGTTGCAACTTCTTTTCAACTTCTTTGCAACATCAAACAAAGTAAAATGAGCGGCAAATGCAAAGTGCATATTGCAATGTGGAATAAGACAGCAGCGCCTGAAGATGTCAATTTAGGTGGCTCCAATTTTAGAGGTGCACTATGCAAAATTGCCAAGGGTCAATTTGAGTGAGGACCCTTTAGACTCAACTGACAAATAAACAAAATAAGCATGTAATTTGACAGTTGAGTCTACATGATTCTCAACATTGGCCTGGACTCAGTGATAAATTAAATGGCCTAGGCACATTTTTCAGTTTAGTTTAAAGGTTCTTGGTTTTGCATAGTGCACCTTTAATGGACCATACATTTACTTGGCATTATAGTCATCAATAAACCAGCGCGGAACTTTCTGGACAAAATGTCCAATAGTCCTATAGTCCCCTATGTGTCATGTGATCTATATGACCGATGTGATGTTTGCATTCTGCACTGCCTATGCACTAATTTGATTTCTTTTCTATACTGACTCTTAAGTGCAGATTTCAACTGTTGCCAGAGAAAAGAGAAAAGAATATGTTGTTGTAGAGATGATGGATATTTCACCCAAATTTACTGCTGTGGTCTCTCAGGCTGACCAAAAGACCTCAACAGTAGCAACGGAACTAGTTAAACAGTGGATATGAGGTTTGGTGTCCCTTCTTGGAATGATTCAGACCAGTGCTGGGTTGAATCAGACTTTATGCAAAGAAGGGCTGCATTACTGCATATCACTCAAGGGGAAAAGACAATGTGAGTGTTTTAATTGGCCATTACATGATCTGCTTAGGGCACTGCATGAAGGAGACAGCATGAAGGAGAGATGAGATGAGCACCTACATGAGTTTGTACATGTTATATGCAATATGACTATAATTCTGTTTCTTCCTGATTTCACCACAGGAAGAAGACACCACAGTTCCCAGTTGGCAGGGTGCTCAGGAAGAGGTGCAGGTTGTAGGCACTGTAGGTACCTTATATTTCAGTTAGCCCCAAGGAACCAGGAGAAAACAGCTGCCCAGTTTTTATGGTACACCTAAGTCCAGTGCCACGGGTTGCACTCTAGGGAATTTGTGTACCTCTGCAAGAGGGTCTCAAGGCCCAGATAAGATTCAGGATGTGTGTTAAAAAATGCCACAAGACTTAGTGTTTGGGCCCAGACAAAGCCTTATATGCTAGCAGTCCCCGCTGAATGTTTCCAGGCACCGAGGGATGTCCATATAATGGAGCAGCATTGATATCGTGTCGGGAAGTCGGATACAAAGGAGAGAAAGAGTGAGCAGAGCAGCGCTGATCTGGAATCCCTGCTGAGTGAGGAGGGGAACTCAGAGGGAGAGGAGGATGTCAAGGGACTGACTTGTTTGTCTTTATACTTGAAAGTCAAAACAGACACGAGTGACAGAGGGGGCGGGGTGGTGGGGTGAGCTGAAGGAAGAAATAGTTACAAGAGCTTAATTACACTGGGTGTGTAAGCCCTCAGCTCTGATGGGCCAACACTATAATTTTGCTGAATTCAGTGAACCAAATGAAAGGGATCCACAGAGGCGCAGGTGGTGGGTGTGGCAATTCTCTCAGGTGGCCAGGCCAATTTCATATGCACACCAACAAACTCTGGAAAATGGAGAAACTGTTTGGGTGTTGCTTTGTCCAAGGAACTTAAGGTCGAGTCTGTGTTAGCTCTCCCACTGGGATGATGACTTTAGGGCTGGGGTGAGTGTGGCAACAGACAGAAGGCAAGAGGGCATTTGTGTCTCAGGAGTACAAGCTAAGAGGATTTAAGAGAACAGCCACAACACACCATTGGAAGGAAAAACATGGGTGTCATTTGAGGTTAGTTGTAGAGACTGATTCTTTTATCATTAAAGGTCATATGTATGCTTTCACTATATACTCATTATATTTTCAGTATTCTTACTATATTCTCACTATTTTCTCACTATATTCAGTGTGTAGGAGGAATAGCTCAAGAGGAGGAACTGGTTTGCATTTTGAAGTTGTGCTGCAGGAAGACTGGTGCAGGATGTTTGTTGTAGCTGCAGGTAAAGGAGTGGCTCTGTGACAAGCACTGAGGTGTGTAAGGTCCAGTTACAGATCTTGCCACTGATAACCTAATGTGGTAATGTGGTAACCTGACCTAATGTTTGGAACAGTTACACTTTATAACCAAGGTGTCCTATAGTATTTATTCTACCTTTGTGAAAAGCAAGAAAGACCTGTCTGCCCTTTAGGCTACTTACCAGTGTAAATAAAAGACTGGAGAAGAGACTGAGAATTCAGTGACAGGGTCTGATGCCCCTACCAGTAGAGGTTCCTATGACCTCAAGAGCAGCAGGGGAATAGGACTGTAGCTCCCCATGTGCAATCATTTTCAAATGAGTCAAATATGCAATGTGAAATCTGAAATGTGTGTGCATGCACGCTCAAGCACACTCACACGCACACACATTATGCATGAATGTATGTGTGTGGCCTACTGCACCAACACTTGCAATGCAACAGCATGCTGTACTGCATACTGTACTTAAGCAACAGTCTATATGAATACATATACATACATACGTATGTACGTACATACACACACACAGACACACACACACACACATATATATATATATATATATATATATATAGAGAGAGAGAGAGAGAGAGAGAGAGATCAAACATATATATATACAATATATGTATGTATATCGTCATCAGTGACTCAGTCACAATGAATACGCCAGAATTCAACACTCAGGACAAATTACCAGCCTGGCCCACTAATTACCACACAGAATGTGCCGGATGTTATTTTGAAAT
>OMKZ01054500.1:0-33067 GCA_900302535.1 Neoniphon sammara
TATATACATATGGTGCATACATAAACAAATACACAGCCACACACTTAGAACAAGACCATAAACAAACAAATAAAAGGACCAAGTCCAGATATTCCTCAAGCCAGTTTTCCAACTTGAAACAGTTGGGTTTCTCACTTTCGAGTGGATGAATATTGTCCTCTTCACCGAGAAACATGCTAGCCCAATCAGCCATTGCATCATTTGGGAATTGATCCTATCCTACTTAATGCCCAGTAAACACACTTTAGAGTATTTACACATAAAATAGAATTTAAGCAGTTTATAGTATCAACCCAAATGTTTTTACTACTGGGCAGTGCAACAATTGATGCATTAATGTACCTGTCCCACCACAGCCATGCGGACATAAATCCATCCATCCAACATTTTGATGCATTTTCTTTAATCTTTGTGAAGTTATATATGACCTAAATGAAATTTTTAACTGGATAACTTTGTACTTCACACAATTTGATAAGTAATTTGAACGTTGAAAAATCTTTTCTGATTGATCTATAGGGAAAGGTCCCTCTACATCTTTCTCCCACTGTGACTTAATGGTTGTACAACAGTTATAAATAGGAAAAACGGGATAATTTATACAATTTAGAAACCATTCATTTACCATTATGAAATCAATTGATTCTTTAATTTTGGGTTTCCATCTCATTTCTGCAGTATTCTAGTGTATTCTGTTATTTCCATGATAATCTTATTTCCTTGTGTTCTTTTAAAACAAAGCTGTTCCTCTTACAAGATCTCCGTCATCATGCTACTCGTACGTTCCGTTTTCCGACAAGTTTTTTTAACTCGAGTCCTTTAATACTTCCCAATTCTTTTTTTAAGTGTTGCGAGATTACTTTATTTCAGTGGAACATATGCAAGTAGCGATGAAATGTACAAGAAACACAAGATGAAATGCTTTTAGTGAACACTCCTTACTGTAATATTTTATCATTGGCTAATTGGGTGCCATTGAAGTCAGACTTGCTTTCACCTACATTGTGTTCTTTTTTACTGTACACTGGCATTGTTTAATAATCTTTAATATTTCCTCCTTAAGGCACCTACAACCCGCCAGATACATTTACGGCCCTATGACCGCCACGTGATGGCTAAACACTCTGCAGTGTACCCCTCTTCAGAGGAGCTGGAGGCGGTACAGACAATCGTCTCCCACGTGGAGTGTGCCCTAAAGGCCGTCTCCGACCAGCTGGATGAGCCGAAAAAGGTCAAAGAAAATCCAGAGGCAGGCAGGTAAGCGAGAGGTCCAAATGTTCTGCTGCAGTTACAGCAGCAGCTAGGAAGTATATGTGGATAAAAGAGTAAAAAAGAGTTTGGCAATGTGGTTGTGCAGCTAGTAGCTTTGTCCTTATCAACATAAAACTGCACAAAATGACACCAAACTTAATGTGATATTGAATACTTAAAGCACCAGTAAGCGATATTGGTATTTTGGCTAGCTTCCTGTCTGCTCTTGCAGTTAGCATGCCCCACCCTCCTCCCTGCGTCATCACACAGACACACAGCAGAGAAAGAGAGAGAGAATGTGTTTCGGTCAGGGTTACAATATTACTTTTCTTCAGCCGTCTGAATTCGCCTTCTTAATTCGCTTTGTGTATTTGATTGTGTTCGTGGGAGCACTGGAATCGGTAGCTTCTCCACCATGGTCAATTACACTGAAATTTCAGAGTAATGTCCTGCTTCGTGATGGTGAACGTGCTCAGAGGACCGCCTCTTCATGGAGTTTTCTATCCTTATTGGATAAAGTGGGAACAGGATACCAGAAATTTTTACTTTCTCTTTACTGCAGAGCGGAGGCACTGGCAGACCCATGTTACGGACCAAACACTCTATATTAGTGATTGCTCGTGGAAGGTAGCACTATTTAACACTTATTTTAACAAAAAATATTGTTTACAGCAGCTTTAAGGAAGAAAATAACCCAAATTAAGCTGAAGACATAAATTAAAAATAGAAATTTGGGTTTAAAAGGATGGAAACTCTTCCAAGAGAACATTAACTGTTCAAGATGAATTTGTTCTTTGATCTTCATTATATTTCACAGAAATCTCCAAAATGTGTTTTTGTAAATTATAATGCACCTGAGTTTGTCAGGTGAATTAACCGTGTGGAGTTGTACACATGGTATTCTTTTCTTCTTTTTCTTTCTGTGTCAAGTGCTGATTCACAAGATCGAGTCCTGCGTGGGGTGATGAGGGTGGGCCTGGTGGCCAAAGGACTCCTGCTTAAAGGGGACTTGGATCTGGAGCTCGTGCTGCTTTGTTCCAACAAGCCTACCGTCACGCTGCTCAAACAAGTGGCTGAAATGCTAACTGCGCAGTTAAAGGTGAAAATGACTACCTTGGATGTCAATGTCTGACTTGTTTTATTACATTCTCAATAGGAAAAAAAAAGATTTTTCAGACGAGGCTCTTCTTGAGGAACTTATCAAACAATTGATGTATGAACATTGTTATTGTCTTTGAGATATTAAAAATGCCTTTTTACTATCCTAACTCTGTCCCTCTTTCAATAGGTCGTTACGGAGGAGAAATATGAAATAATACAGAGCCCGGAGGATGCAGCCATTATTGTGAAGAGCACTAAAGAGTTGGTCCTGACTCTAACCATCCACTTCACATCACCTCTTGTCAGGACAGAGCCGGACACTGAATCTTCTCAGGAAGAAGGTATGCATCCTTGTCCATCATCCCACTAGAAATCAGCTACCATTGGCCATGTCCTGCAGTCCAATAAATCAGCTGATCTGTGTTTTTTTTTTTTTCCTTAGCAGAAGCTGTACTGCTCCACTGATCTGTAGCTCTGCATTGTCTGACAGCTCAAACCTTATTCTGTCCATCGTCAGGATATAGAAATCAGTGAAGCTGTACAGTGACTGCCTCAGCCCGATGCCAGTGAACAACCAATGAATGTTGGCTCTTCACTCGCTTGAGAGTCCTGTCGTCGCTTTTTAACAAACTGGCGATTGCCAGCACTACAGTTCCTCTGTAGTCGTTGATGCATTCTGTACATGTTATTGACGACAATGCCTCATCATAAACAAGTTCCTTTATTCTTGTTAAACTGTGTTTATGTTTAAAGTGAAGGCTGTTGAAGAATAACAAGTGAAAGCGCGCAGTGCATGTATTTAATGCTGAAGTTGTACGTGTGCCGCTAACTGCAGCAAAACTGATCGGCAAAGAGATTTCTTTGGCTTTTCCTGGGAGAATCAAAATTCACCCAGACATAACCAATGAAACCAGAGATGCAAGTTAATGTTTGTCTGTGTGTGAACTTATTGGTGCTTGTTGGTTGAGTGTTGGTTCCTGTGTGTGAATAAGCATGAACTGTAAACTGTATATACATGGAAGTCTAAAGTTACGGTGAGCTTTTTTGAAAGTCAGCAGGAGTAAAATCAATCCCAATTTCAGCATTATCAAGAATAAATGAATGAATCAGGAATAAGAAGGCCTAATTTTGAAGCCTGTGTTAGGATCTTAGCCAGATTTGGGTGTGGGAATCCATCAGTTTTGCTGCAGTGTGGAACAGACTTCCAGATTCTCTAAATGCTTCTAATTTACAACTGATTGCCTTCTAGTTTGTCAAGT
Organism: Neoniphon sammara; assembly: GCA_900302535.1. NCBI lineage: Eukaryota > Metazoa > Chordata > Actinopteri > Holocentriformes > Holocentridae > Neoniphon > Neoniphon sammara. Next base: position 3,612 of record OMKZ01054500.1, read on the forward strand.
TTTTTAGGGACGCTGGACCTTTGACCAACTGGACACACTGTCTCAGGAGGGGGGCTAAGCAGCAAACCCAAGCCGAGGGGCTGAGGGAAGGGGACTTTTATTTGTTGTAGTTATACCAAGTACACAAGACACATAGGATAACAACACAATACAATGTCATGTTATAAATACTACTATGTATTTATGACCATTTAATACTCTCACCATCACACAGTGTGTAAAACTTAGCTTGGGCCTGTGATAGGTGATTATCAATCTTGTTGGGAGTAAAGATGTACACAGTAGGTACTGGGACCCCCTTTCCCTGCTGCTGGTGCTTTGGGGAAAGCTGCTACTCCCTGAGCTGCAAGACAGAACCAACCCCCTTGGTCAAACTGTACCTTGTCTTCTTACCCCACCTCGTCAATAGAAACGCGAACAGTCAACGATCCGCCAGACGTTCTGGACAGGCAGAAATGCCTAACTGCCTTGGCGTCTCTCCGCCACGCCAAATGGTTCCAGGTTTGCATTCCTGTCCTTACTTGTACATAAAGTTGAGCTCTTCATTCTCTCAATGATCTCATTGTTCTCTCTCCATCTATAGAGAAAGTGCAAATTGCACAATTTTAAATTCTGCCCTCCTCAGTTATTTCTGATCTAATAAATGTCGGAAGCTCCATCTTTACAGTGTCAAAGAATCTTCATTATTGACATGAAAATTGTTCTGCTGCTCCGTGCCAGTGACTTATGTCAAGAAATTCACACAAATCATCGGCATGGACATCACCATATCAGTTGAAGCAATATTCCTGATGAGTGATATAGGCTTTTCCAAAATGTCCTCGTTACTTTATCTCTGTCAGACAGAGCTGTCCCAATTTCAGCAGCACTACTTTTGTTAATACTACGTAGTTATAAACAGGCAAACAGGCAGCATATGTAAAAATAATTGTCTGTAACAAAATATATCAGTTGTTACAATTGTTGAATTGGGAGATGGCTCAGTTGTACAGAGCTAACTATACTTTGTTGTTGGGGTCCATTGTTGAACCCCAAAAGTCACAGGGGGTCGTCACTGGAGACGGCAGCTCCTCTAACTTAGCTGGCTCATGATTTTGTTCCCAGGCCAAAGTCAACGAGTTGAATTCTGCCGTCATTGTGATCCGGATCATGAGGGACTTGTGTAACCGTGTTCCTACCTGGGCACCAATTTCAGGATGGGTAAGAGAACTGTTCCTGGATGTGTTTTGATATCAGCAATGAAGATGAAGCTGTCGGTAAGATAGGCAAATTGCTGGTGCTCAGTTTTACCACTTGCTACTAAGAATCAAGCAGATCTGTAAGAAAATAACATGAGTTGGTGGATTTTAATTATGACCATCTTGTGAATGGAGCATAACTCCTTTTATTTGAAGTGCTGCCTATATTCTGGTTCTTTGCTCTTGTTCGCACATAGCCTCTTGAACTCCTGGTTGAGAAGGCCATTGCTACATCTGAAAGGCCAATGGGAGCGGGCGAGTCCTTCCGCAGAGTTTTAGAGTGTGTTTCCTCTGGAATCCTCTTGAAAGGTAAGTGTTCAACTTTTCATCAAGTTGTAAATCAGTCTGAGTGGTTAAACACTGAAATTAGACTAATTAAGCGTTCCCTGTGCAAAGATGGCCCTGGAATTAAAGATCCATGCGAGAGAGAGAGTGATGACGCCCTTGCACATATGACACTGCAACAGCGTGAAGACATCACACAGAGCGCTCAGGTGAGAAGAGACCGCCAAAACACACTAATGAACATGTCCGTGTTATGCAACCCCACAAAGTGTGCCTAATTTTTTATTTTTATTTGTATTTTTATTTTTTTTATATGTTTTATATTTTTCCCTTAGCATGCCTTGAGGCTGTGTGCATTTGGACAGATGCACAAGGTACTGGGAATGGACTTAATGCCTTCAAAACCACGTAAATTAATGGGATCCAACACCAAATTTGACACAGGTACCTGGCTAGCTACTACAAAAATGATCGATGTCACTACACCTCCTCATTTGAGAGACTTATTGTGTCTCTTTATTCATATATATATTTTATTTTTTCTTAAGTTTATACTGCCAACAAAGTTTGGACTATATTCACAGTGTATGTCTGTCTGTTGGTTCATCCAGCCCAGGTTCCACCAACGGGGAACATCAGCCTGCCGGTTAAGAGACCCTACGCGGACGTGGAAAAAGGGGGGGAAGAAACCCAACTCAACAGCAAGCAGAGAAAGTTTCTCAAGTTCCAGAAACAGCAGCGATTTCAGAGAAAATCAGGTTAGTAATGGATTTTACATGCCTTGTTATTGGTCAAGCCATTCATATTCACTTAAACTGTTAATTGATTAACTGCATAACATGTATACAGCATGTACACAAAACATATTTCTAGAAATAGATAGATTCATTGATAGATATAGATACATGGATTTTAAATACATTATGACGACAACAGTGGTTTTTGCAAGGGTTTGCATCCAATTTTAAATGGGTTTTTAAAAAGGCTATTCTGTAGATTTAGCATGATTTTTAGTATTTAAGGAAATTTTAGTATTTAAGGAAAGATTAGTGCCAGTGGTGCAGATTTTTCCCATAGGAAACAGTGTATTTAAAAACAGTTAGTGTCAAAGTACCAAACGTGAAACTTTGCACAGACATACTCATGCATCCTATGGAATACGCAAATAGCTGTGAGTCAGTGACACTATAGACACTATCTCTTATATTTAATATTTGAGGTTTTAAACGAAAATGAATGAGGGTCATTTTGATCCTTATTCCTGATTCCTGATTCATGGAAAATTGAGGTACTAAGAGAAAAAAAATTATGAAAATGTCCAAAAAATGTATATGAAATCAGTAAAGGTAAAACAATTTGTAGGAATATATAGAATATCAAATGATGAAATAGTTTTCTTAATAAAACGTATCAAAACAGATATTTAGCAGCATCATTTCCACACTGTTTGTTTATTGTAGGGTTACTCTCCAAACTGATTTACTTCATGTTTTCATTAATTCTCTTTCTCTCTGCCTGATCTTTTCCACCATAGTCTCTGATGATTTGAGTATGAATGCTGTGATGCGTCTGAACCAGTACAAGCCTGGTCTGGAATACCGGCTAACATCTCAGACTGGCCCGGTCCATGAGCCAGTCTTTACCATGGCTGTGGAGTTAAATGGGAAGACGTACGAGGCCACAGGGCCTTCTAAACGAGCTGCCAAGCTTAATGTAGCTACCAAGGTAAATTGACTGTCTTTAAGTGGTTGTAGAATAAAGGTTGGCATCCCAAGGTGCCGACATATATCATGACATGCCATTGTGTTGACAACCAGTCTATGATGTTGCTCTGGGGTGCAATGAAGGTTACCTAAAGCATTGGGTACTGTCAGTGTGATTGTTTTGGAGTCTTATTCCACTTAACTGGGCAGGTTAAATGCAGAATGCATCGCTGCTGTTTTAAGCTCTTCTGCCATCACTTCACATGTTGATTCTTGCCTTTCACAGGTCCTGCAGGAAATGGGCCTGCCAATTGGTTCAGAGTCTAAATCAGAGTCCAGTGGAGCAGGCAATGGAGGTCAGAAATCAGGAAACGCTTCTACCACAGGCTCTGTCGCTTCAGAAGATGTATGTACCTGAATGCCTCCCTGTTGAATATTGTTTAATTCTCCATATCCCCCTTTTCTGTGAGTTGGTTTGTATGAGCAAAGGGCTGGTGTCATGTTCGCTAAGCAGCTACTTTGTGTCCCCTTGCTGTATAATAACCAGAATAACCAAGGTCCTATCTTGACCAAGCATGGGAAGAACCCTGTGATGGAGCTGAATGAGAAGCGTCGCAGCCTGAAGTATGAGCTGTCTGCAGAGACAGGCGGCTCTCATGAAAAGTGCTTCATCATGGAGGTGAGTCAGCAATATCACACATGCACCAAAGTCCTGCCTGTGGTTGTGTAGCAAGCCTTTCTTTCCTAACAGAAATTAAATGAGATGCATAGGATTTTTTTCCACCTTTTGCTTTCCAACTTCATAGTGAGTATCAGTACTAGAAAGGTCATGCTGTTGAACTCTGTGTTTGGTCAAGCAACATCCAGTTTCATTGTGTCTGTCCTGCAGAGCTGAGGATGAGGTGTGTCTACATGCCTGTGTCGCACAGACAAAGAAACTGTAGTCTACTGATGATTTTATGTGTGCAATGACTTGGACCTGCTGTCACTGTAACAGAATTATGATCACATGGGTAATTACGCGTGAAAATAGTTTTGATAGTGTTTTGATGGAGCTCAGTCTCTTACTGCAATCTTACTAAATACTGCACTGGAGGAGGAGAGGGAAAGACGTTCAGTTCAGTACTAATGCCCTGTTGTGAAGGAGAGTATTTTGTGTGGAGAAAAATGTCAAAACCATTCAAAGGCCAACTATTTGTGGAGAGTCAAGGAGTTGTGGACTTTTCTAGCACTTACAGAGGTGTGTATTCAGTGGGTAAAGGATTTCAGTATGTTTACCCTCTCTGCCTCACAGGTGGAGGTTGATGGTCAGAAGTTCAAAGGGAGAGGCTCCAATAAAAAGGAAGCAAAAGCCTACGCTGCCCTTGCTGCCCTGGAGAAGCTGTTCCCAGATGATGGCAACAGTTCACCCACCTACAGGGATTCCACAAAGAAGAAGGTCACTTATACTGACATGGTAATTGACGAGCATTTCTGCTGAGACAGATAACTGTAAATAATTCTCAGCCACTGCATGCATGTATCCACACGAGCGATTTGTCTTGAAGCATCTTGTCTGAGCAGCTTATCACCTGCAAATTCCCACTCAACAGCACATCCCAGGATTCGGCACCATCCGTGGCATTCCTTCAGACCCTGGGTCCCACAACTGGAGTCATGGCAGAGGCCGAGGCAGGGGTCGAGGCAAACACATCCCCGGAGGAAACAGCTATAACAAAAGTAGGGAACTTTACTCAAAGTCTGTGCTTAAATGAGCAAAATTGGATTTTTGAGCCACTGTCTATGAGCATTTCATACAAGCGAGAGAAAATTAATTGAATAGAAATTTGTTTGTTTAATTTTAACAGCCAACTACAATTATGGGAGCAGTCCTGCCACAGGTTATCGTAAGTGTCTACTACTACTACTACTTCTCTCTATTAGCTCAGTGCTGCCTGAGTGGGGTTAGCCATAGTATGGTTTAGTTTGTGACTTTGATGAATTGCTACTAAAAAAGCAGCATGATTTGAAAATAAATGCTTTTCATGCACCACACATCCACATTTAATTAGAGCTCAAGCGAAAAAGCTATGAAATAAAGTTTTGTTTCCTCGATGTTCTTCAAGTATCTCTTTTTGCAAAGCATCATTTAATGCATATAACAGTGCTGTGAAAACCTTTCCTCTTATTACAGGAAACATTTAGAATCATTAACTTGAGCATTTGGCTGTGAATTGCTAAGTTTGACAGTATATTTCCAAATATATTAATTCTAGATCAAGTCCAAAAAGTATCACCTTATAGTTGGAAAGGTGTTGGAGTGATTTTGAAAAGTTTCTTTCTCGGGCTCAAGTAAACAGTTCTCTGCTACTCTCCTGTTTGTGTAACTTCTCAGTGTATCTCAACTTTTTTTCCTATTGAAACATGTATTTTCAAGGTTAGGTTATTGAACATTTGCACGAAAGATGGTACATGAATATAGAGTATAAGAAAGATGTTTATCACACATTTATTGGAGCAAATTGAGCACAATGCACAGGGGCACCAATTTGATAAACGGTTATTTTTCTGTGTGTACAATTTGGCAGTATACAAGAAATTGAATCAAATACATGAATACAGTCATTGTCTCACAATAATAGTTCCCAAGTAATGGTCACTTAAGGTTTCAAAATTTTCCCTTTTTTCCTATCGCGATTTGCTTACTGCAATCAAATATCAGTTACGTGTAATAATAGTAACAGTAAATCAGAGGGAAAACATATGGTTTACTCCTGTGGAATAGGATAGTTTAGAAATATTTGGAAAACCTAAATGCTGATCACTTTATTCATGAATATGCACTTGTTCTCAAAGATTTAAGTCATTTTATACAAGTGGAAACATCAGAAATATGTTTATATCCTTAGAAAATAGGAGGATATAAACATATTGTATTCTGTGGGCTTTGTCATAAGCTCTCTTTGATTCAGCTTAAAACATAAGTAATATTTTCACCAGTGATATTTACCACCTACTCAAAATTTTTTTTTCAGATAAGCTTTATGGTAATAATTCAGGTGGAGCCAACACCGCATCCAAAGGGCCCGCCTCTTCTGGGGCAGCTGGCCCCACCGGTTATGGCACCTTCTACCCTGAAGGATGCACCTACTCCGCCCCACCCATGTCCACCACAGCTTCCTCTGCCTCCACCTCCTCGACGGCAAACAGCTACCACTCGATGCCTCCTCCCATCGATCAGCAGAGCCCCTACAGCTACGGTTACGGAGATGAGAAGAAGAAGATGCTGACCCAAGGGAGTCAGGGAGCAAATCACGGCAACTCCCAGGGCCAGGGGGACTACTCCATGTACAGCACAGCGTACCCCAGCTCAGTGACAGGGGGCCAAGTTTATAATAATTACAGTAAGTGGAGATTTTAGCAAGATGCAATCCTAAAGCTCAGAAAAAAACAAGTTTGACCTCTGTTTCATATAGCAGTTTTCAAAAATCCAAGTGAAAAGAGAATTAGAGCGTATGCCATGTGTTTATTTCTGGCATGTCACTCCCAGAAAAAGCTGGTAATGCGTCCTGATTTGATGTCATTGATCTGTCCACAGGTTGGGGAAACCAGTCATCTTGGGACAATCAACAGGGGTACGGCATGTACCAGGGCTATGGAGGACAAGACCAGACGTCCTACTCTGGATACGGGAACGTGAATTATTAGTAACTAGCTCATTTTAACAGTCTTTCTCATCTGACTCTAACCGTGCCGTCTTTTCAAACAGAATCCCTCTCAAATCTCTCACTTAGCAGACTCACTTTTGATGATGATCCTCGGACACCAGTTTTGAAAGGAGATAAAACGATTTTCACTCGTATTAATTCCTAATTGGGACTTTCGTGTCACTTTTGAAGCTCACTTGTCGGTTGGTTGTTCTTTTACAGTAGGTGAAAAAATGTGAATCTTGAATGTTACAGAAGCAAAGCTGTCTTGGATCACAGTTTCTCTTTTTTGTTTATAACAGCCCCATCATCCCCAGGTTGCTGTGAATATATATAAAAAAACCCATCTGGTTTATTATTTTGTCCTCAACATTTTTTGCCATGGTTTGAAGTAATGGGGCTTTTTTGTTTTTATAATCTAGTGTACTAGTACTATCAGTATATTATGGTGATAATTTTGCCTGTAATTTTGAACTAAGGATGTGTTTATTTCTGTGTCAGAGTTGTAAAATGCTCTAATCTTTATTGGTAAAATAAATTACGTTTATTTTGGAACAGAGTTTCTGATTATCATTTTGCCAGGAAATATAAATACATAAGTTCAAAGTGTAGAGGTTCAGTTAACATGGCAATGGGTTAGTTACATCAAGAGGTTTGACATTGATTTGGACCACCGAGGTCAAAGTTCTGCCACGTTTTCTTGTGTCATGGTGTAGGTCCTTAAAGCCCCAGATCCCTTTGTAAACTTGACAGGCGGTAATTACATTTGAGGTTTGCCTGTGCCCTCAGTGATACTGGGCCACATTGAACTTCCCTTAAACACAGCAAGAATATTCCTCACGTCTGTGTTACGGGAACACGTGAGTGCTGTGAATCGCCTCTGCAGTCCATATGAGGCCTCCATGGCCCAGATGCTTTACAGTGCCGGTGGCCTTGCATATGTGGGTCACCATGTAGTATGCAAGGGCGATATCTCCAGCTATGTGGATATCTAAGACAACATGCAACCTCATTGAACCCTGGGAAATAAGGTCAATGTAACGGCAAAGGTAGCAGCATTCACTGGAGTAAAGGAGAAAGGAATAAAAGCATGCAGTTATATAAAATAAAATGGCAGTAAAGGAATATAAAGAATTGTGGGGTAACATCATGTATGCCACTGACAATTTTAAAATACATGTGCACAGTTCAAAATGGAGGTATCGAAATGAGTGTGGATTACTTAACTGATGGATTTGCTTACATTGTTACTAAAACATGAAATATGGTCTATAATCAATGGATATGAAGTATGTGCAGCATATATAAATGTAAGTAAATCTAAGTCTACATAATGAAAATAGATATGAACATAATTGCGGTATTATATAAACGAATACAGTACTACTTTCTATACAACAAACTTGCATCTTTGGTTTGCTCACAATCTGGGTTGTGAGAAGTGAGAAGAAGTAAAGTTTGCATTGTAAATATGCACTAAGCACATTAAGCATAATGCAGCAATGCCAGCTCCCTTTTGTCAGTATATTTGATAATTCATCTTCCATTAGAAGAAGAAAAGTTTGTATGGACATCTACCTGTTCAGTGAACAATTGAATGTCTTGACATTTAGGTGAGAAGGGAACACTGAATCCTGGGGGCTTGTTTCCAACTAAAATGACAGGTCGAGTTGAGAGGTACAAGATTGCAAAGAAGTGTGAAAATCGGCGAGACGATGAAGTTCAGTTCAGTAACTGCAAAACACAAGACTTGTGAGACTGTGCAATCATGTTTATACCGAGCATCCCATTCAAATAAACTCTTAAGCCTTCTTATTAACAAACTTTCAGGATGTCTTCAAAGATGGGAGAAGATGAGAGCAAAGGGTGGAAATGAGAAAAAAAGAGAAGGAAAATAAATACTGATTAACACGGAGGTGGAAAAAATAGAGACTAGGCACCAGCTATAATAACCATTGCAGATCACATGTAGCCCAGATGACTCTACTGTCCCAAGACTGAGTAAGGGTGTGAGCAATGATCATGCCGTGGCGGCATGGGCTGGGGCTCATCCTCCTGCAGCCTCTTTTCTGGGACAGCTGATAAAAGCAAGGCATGAGGAGCAAAGTGAAGACGGAGGGTGACCAGTCAAGGCATCCTGAAGACACCTCAGCAGTTATCACCCAGCATTATCAGCTGTGAGTGTATTATGTGTTGACTCTGATATTATTATCTATGGGCACTGACGCTGTCTTTAGATATACAAGTAGTTTGTTTTGTTGCCTTAATGATAAGAGATGACTGAGGGACTGGAAACTTTACTAATGGCCATGTTGCTGAATGTTTTTGCTGTCTACTGTCAGAGGATGGCGTAGAGGTTGTTTTATCTGTATATTTTATAAGTTCCTTAAAACAGAGGATGTCTAATTTAAAAGTTGCAAAGACATGCTCTTCAAACGCAAAGATAGGGGCTGAGAGATGTGATATCGTGACCCCCTGAACCTCTGTGCCTCTTAGATTTGGTTACTTTGATTAGCCTCTATTAGCTCCAGCTGGAACCTGTCAGCTCTGGCTGCAGCCAATCACAAGTCACCTTTTGGCATAAAATCAAGAGAGCATGCTGTTGTGACTTACAAGGGGGAAGGAGAGAGGAAGCCTAGGACTACATGGTAAACTATTGCTGGGGTTACGTGGTTTCATCTTCCTCATTTGTTGTCACTTTTGTGTTCCTTCTTGCGTTTGCTTTTGCTTTTGATTTTGGCTGAATGTTGTTTCCTCATTCTAAGCTGCATTTTGTTCTGCCGACAACTGAACATCTGTTTATCCTTATCTTTAAAGATGGCGCTCACTGTGGTGTCCATCCTAGTTGTTGCCATCCCTGTGGTCTACTGCTTTCCCACTGCCTTCCAGGACCTTGAGCTAAGTAGCAGTAAGTAGAGCTTCACTCAGGCTTGTGTAATGTTTGAGCAAATCCTTTTCATGCTTCACTCTTGGTCTCAAACTCAAAACTGCTGTGGCTTTGCTTGGTGCTTCCTCATCAGAAAACAGGACCTCTATCAAGTTCTTGGCAGTGGGAGACTGGGGTGGAGTGCCTCATCCACCATACAGCACCCCGGTGGAGAAGGCTACAGCCCAGGAAATGGGCAGAATAGCAGAGCAGATGGGAGCTGACTTTGTTCTGGCCCTTGGCGATAACTTCTACTACAAAGGGGTGGACAGTGTGGACTCTCCCAGATTCAAGGTCAGTTGGAGTAAACTCCCTCAAAGATCAAATTGGCAACATTGTGCTTGTGCTGTATTCTGAAACAAGAACATGTCAAATGGTAACTGATATCTTTATTTTAATCTCTATTCAGACCACCTTTGAAAATGTGTATACGGCAAAGTCTCTGCAGATCCCTTGGTATGTACTTGCTGGCAATCATGACCATGCTGGGAATGTCAAAGCCCAGATTGAGTACAGCCACAGGTCGAACAGGTGGTGAGTATTAACTTTTCTGCAAAGATCAAACAATTTCTTACCTTGGGATCTTCTAGAACAACTTCTGTAACAACTTAAGTGAGACTCCTTAAAGAAGACCTAAGCTATTTTATAACAAAATTGAAATGAACATGCAAGCTGTCCAGTCAGTACTGTCCAGCCTTCTATTTAAGATTTAAGAGGTGCAGTATGCTCTTCATGAGCAGTTTTCTCCATTTACATTAGGGTCATTTGTATCATGACTTGGCTTCAAAAAGAGCATGAGCTGAGCAGCAATATCAAGGCATTAACCCTAATGTGGACACAGTTCTTTTGTGTGCCTGTAGACCTGTAGTGGTAGTAATAATAATATAATATACATGTACTTATACATGTACATTTATTGATCAGTATCACCTTTGCTACCTTGTTAGGAACTTCCCTTCCTACTACTATGAGCTGAACTTCCACATTCCCAATACCAAGAGGACACTGAGCATCATCATGCTGGACACTGTGATGCTGTGCGGCAATTCAGACGACTACGTAGATGAGAAGCCCAGAGGCCCGCTCGACGCAGTGAATGCCAACCGTCAGCTGACATGGCTGCAGCAGAGGATGGCTCAGTCAAAGGCGGACTACCTGCTGGTGGCAGGCCACTACCCAGTATGGTCAGTGTCGGAGCACGGCCCCACAGACTGCCTGCTGCAGAGGCTGCGGCCTCTGCTAGTGAAGTACAAGGCCACCTCCTACCTGTGCGGTCATGACCACAATCTGCAGGTTTGAGCACTTGTTCATTTTCGTTAGTTATATTCTATGCCGCTGAACTAAGGCTTTCATTTAACTTATCAAAATCCAATCATCTCAACCTCTCCAACAGTACATCGACGAGGGTGGTGTGGGCTATGTGGTGAGTGGTGCTGGAAACTTCCTGGATCCTGATGTCCGTCACTGGCACCACGTTCCCAAAGGGTCCGTCAAGTTCTTCACTGGCAAAGCTTCAACATTGGGTGGCTTTGTCCATGCAGAGGTCAAAGAGGAAAAGATGATCGTGACCTTTCTCCAAGCAAAAGGCTCTTCTCTGTATCGTGTTACCCTGCCCCGACGAGACTTAATCTAGGAACATGGGAGTAGTTTTTCACTGTTCATTTGCATTTCATTGAGTTAAATGAGTTTAGATTTTAAACTTTGGCATTAATATTTACATTAACCATTATGAATTATTTTAAAGATGTGTTAAACAATTTTAATGTAAAAAGACTTAATTGTATGAAAAGAATAAATGTTCCTGTTTATAAAGAAGTTGTCCTGTTGAGCTAAACTAGTCATTTGGCCTGTAGTGACAAGTCACTACAATCTTTAATTGTCTTGTTTTCCAGGTAAGCTGGGTTTCAGCTACAGTGTCAGTGTTCAATTACACTGACTCAAAGAAATGTTCATGTGGTAAATGCAAGCCTTTTGAGAAGCCATTAAACTACATGGCTTGTCCCATAATGCAATGCTAGTCATTGCTTGACTTTCCTGTTTGCAACTGCAAGAGTAGATATAAGTAAAAATAGAACGCTTCCTGTAAAGCTGTTGCTTTGTTAGTTACTGATGAGCTGGAGTGCAAAACTGATAAGCTTTAATATAAATAGGCTCTATCATTCACTGAACCTTCAGGTCTGCGTGCTGAAAACCTTGCTTACAAGAAAAGGCTTTACTTCTTGATACATCAGAAATCAGGGGCCTCACTTAAGGGAAGTGGAAACAGTTTTAACTGTGAATGTTGCACTTTAGCGTCTAGCCTAGTTCTCTTACTTGAGGGCACTATATGTAAGTAGGGGTGCAAGTTTGGACCATACAGGATTATCAGGGTTGTAGGGCTTAACATCCTTGAATATTTATAACTGGTGAACAAGAATATTGATCGATCTGTGCTGTGTTTGGTCAATCACAAGACAAAAAGTTGGTTTATCATAACTGTGAATCAGAGGAAGGGGAAGTCAATAAATATTTGCTGATACACTTCCAAACCACAAAGGGCTGTAAGCTCTCTTGAATGAACAAATGTCATAAAACCTTGAAGAGACTGTCACCCTGACTGTCATCAGTCTGCTCTATTGGCATGGTTTTCCCCCACACTTTGAAATATTCCTTTAAAGAAGCAAACCACTGATTTGTGTTGGATTATAGGCTTTCCCAGGAATAGTTGTGACTTTTCTATGTCAAAGATAATTTTCTTATGAATTAGTAAAGGTAAGGGCATGACACACAAGTGAAAAATACAATAAAGAAGGGCATAAAGGTAAACAGCATTTTAAGCTATTCCTGCAGGATTCACTCAAATGTACATATTTTCCATACAATCAGCATCCAAATTTTTATCTAAAGAATTTACTCGGGAATCTCAAAAATATTGTGAAGAATTTGGATCCTATCAACCAAAAAATATGGTACATAATTATGATGCCTGTCAAAGGGCCCATTTGGAGTGTTTCAGTAAGACATGGTTTGCCACCAGTGGTTGGGTAAGAGATCAAAACGTTCACAAACATTACTCTTTTGTCAGCCAGAGGGAACCGCCTGGCTTGCCAACAAAGGGCTGGTTGGATGAGATCAGATTGGTAGTGCCAGCCATCTGGATCAACTCAGTTTACCAATGAAAATGAACTTGGGGGCACAGCAGAGACAAGAAACAGCCCGATTTCCATATTGTCTCCCTCCTTTTACTGATGTGACTAATAATTTACTTTTGATCACACATGGTAAACAATATTGGTGACTGATGTTAGCATGAATTTCACATTTTTAATCTGTGCACAGATTGTAACTGGAATATACAACCATAGCCTATGGCTTTTTATTTATTAAGTGAGTGTTGTGGCTTAAAATGATACAAAAATTGCCCAAATTTTTCCTAAATTTGAGGCCAATGTATACTGTAATACCATCATGTAATGGTATTAATGTACTGTAACACCATAACACATCCGGATTTTCCATGTGTTTGTCCTGTCCTAACTACAGCACAGCCTACAGTTACTGTAAGGTGAGTGACGGTCTTTGCGTGAGTAGGTCTTATCCAGTCAGAATGGGAACAGGTGGCTAGACTCACTGAGTCACTGCCAATCAGCAGGAGGTCAGCTGTCAACTAAGGATCAAGGACAGGTGAGGATCACTTACTCTGACTGACATAAGCACATTACAGACCAGCAAAGAGGCCTCACTGGGCTGCACACCAGACAGACTGATGGTCACATACTTTTTGTTGATTTAATTATCTGCATCTAGTGGTAAATGCTCTTTCTGTTACTTCAGTGGGTACACCAGTGGTCACCAGCAAAATGAGGAATAGTTTAATTTCACTTTTATTTCTGTTACTGGAATTTAGCACAGAAAATGTATAGGGATGACCTCAATGTTGACCTCAATGCACCTATACGCTGCAAAAAATGCTCATCTTAACAAGTTATTTCATCTTAAATTCAGTCTTAAAATCTTAAATTTCATAAAATAATTCAGTAATTCATTTATTTTCAATGCAAACTTCTTGCATTAACTTGTCAGAGTTCTCTAAAAGACTGAATCTGAACTCCAACAAAATCAAGAAAATAACTTGATTCCAGATGATGTGCACTGAAATCTGTCTACATCTATCTCACCCCATGAGATAGTTTTTATACTTATTTCAAGAAAAATAGGATTTTAAGATTTATGACCATATGAAATGACTTGTCAAGGTGGATGTGATCAGTGATATCTGATCCACTCTTCTGAGACACTAATATAGACTAGCCACTGCAAAGATATTACTGCAGATGGAATACTTTAAATACAAAGGTACTTATCTGACAATATGAATGGATAGATTTAAATTTCTTACTGTATTTGTGTTTTTGTTAAATGTAGCTGATGCTCGTCCTCAGTACTTGACACAATATAAGTTTCACAAAAGTGGATCCAGGGAGTGCATTTTCATCAGTTAGTTCAGCAGTAATCACAGGTGGAACAACAGCTGATGAGTGGATGTATGTTATATGCTTTCCACTTGCCATCAAATGTCTCAAATTGAAGTGCAGTAATCCCACATTCATACATTCCACTTCAAAATCCCCGCAACAGCCTATCAAAAAAGTGTCTGACGTTGGTGAACACTGATGAATCATTTGATGGACAAGACTGAGACACCTGCATGAATAGTTTTGTTGAATTGATCACACTGTATATTATCATACTCATTATTCAACTTCACCAGTTAGTTATGATTTTTCTAGTGATAATGTGCTGTAAAATATCTGGTCCCAGTTCATTCATTTTAAACCAATCACTAGGTTATTAACACCACACTACCACCATAGATTCTCATACAAAGCACTTGCTAACTTTGTGGCCTTGAAGCATACTGCAGTATTAATGAGTAGGGGGGAAGTAATCTGTTGGATGTCTCTTTGTCACCTCGGATAAGATCTAAAAAAAAAAAAAAAAAAAAAAAAAAAAAAAAAAAAGTCAAGACAAAAGCAATCAAATAATTTGAATCCCTCATTATCATCCTAAAGTTGTGCCAGTGCTTTGGGATAACATTACACAGCTATTCTTAGCACTATGTTCTCGAGCCTTCTGGTCTTTTACTTCCTCACTGATGCTGTCCGCCCTTCACCAAGTCCTTCTTAGCCCCACGTTAAGCCTTCTTTGGCAGTTGGGAGGATCCATTGCCAACAATGCATCTCAATATGGAGCTTAACCGGCTAAGATCTCTTGACCGAGGGAATACAATTAGCAAACACTATATCTTCTTTAAAGACACAGCTGATGAGCCATATTTATAAACTTGTATTTAGTTCAGTTCCTTCAGCAATGGTGGTATTGTTAATGTATTTGAAAGCCACAATCATATAATTTCAAATAACCGGATCACCCAAGAGGAAACCAGCACAAACATTCAAACTCCACAGAATGGGCTGTGGCAGGGAACTGACCCTGGATATTCTTTCTGAAAAATGTTATTATCAATTATACTGTTAATTGTCCTTATTCTCCATTACTGCAGCACAGGACACCCTCCTCGTCTCTCTCTACCTTAAATCATGTGGCTCCGTCCTTGCATCTCACAGCTTCTACCACTGCAATGTTGATGATGCTCAACTTTATATTCCATCAGTTTTCCCTTCAAGACAACACACTCATCTGTGCAATAATGGATATATTTTAAGTTGGACATCTACCCATCATCTCAAGGTCCCCTTTGATGAAAATGAATTAATCTCTTCCTTTCTCCTATGTGGCTTCAGTGGTGACCTCTGTTCTCTACTGAAAACACCATGCTGACTTCTGCTCAGACTCCCAATAATCTTGCTGTAATATTAAACAGCCAGCTGTCATGTAAGACCCACATCACAGCCACAACAAAATCCTCAAGGTTTGCACTCAGATCAGACCCACACTCATATCTCCAGGCCATATGGTCTGTAAGCACACACAACACCACATGCTCTATGCTCTTCTACTACTATGGGCTTTCCCTTTAGGTCATCAGTGCCTCTTCACTCAGCTGTCCTTGTTTCTGAGACTCATCAGTGAAACCTATTTTTGAGTGCCCTTGAGTGGTCCACCTCGGATCTAAGAAACAGAACTTTCTCTGTTAATTTCAACAGCTGTTTGTCCCCCAGTGCTCAAATTCCCCGTGGTGTTCCCCAGGGGTCAATTTTAGGGCCGATTATTTTTTCAAAATTCCAAATTGCCAAATCCCAACCATATCACATTTTTATTTTCTTGTTTGTAACACATAAGGGTGCATTGTATTTGCTTTTTGTTTTTCCTCTGTTTTTTTTATTACTTATCTTATACTTTGTTTTATGTTTGTGTGATGTGTACAGCACTTTGGTTGACGGCTGTCATTTTTAAATGTGCTATATTAATACATTTACTTGATTCTCTTCACAAAGTCTGAATCTTAGCCTACAAATGGAGACCAAAGACACAATGAAATGGCATCTTGACATTCTGTATATTCTATTGAAACATGATGTTGGGGTGGGATGTAACACAAGGAAGGATCATTCAAAAGTCTACACCGGTGGGATATCCCATAGCAATTTTAAAAGGCAATTTTACTTGATGAGGGTAATGTAGGGGGAGGATTTTTCAAAAATATGTGACGTATTATTGGTTAAAATTTTTATTTTGTGCCTACTGGTACATCATAAGGCAATCAATAAACTTGTACCATTTTGCAGGAGGTAATGTGATTATGACATAAAAATACAACAAAATAGGACTTTATTTTTGGCGTTTGTTTTTAAATAAGTGTATAGATTATAACATGGAAAATTAGCTAACACGGTGAAAATGTTACCTTTCATTTCATTGTGACGTTAAGAGATAATCTTAGCCTCAGGCTGTTCATCATTTCCTTAGGTCTTGATCTATGGTAAAATCAATCATCTCCTCCAACCAGAACAGCAATTTCCTTTGTCAAGCTCTCACGCCATGTACATATATGAAGTTCTTCCACCCATGGATCTAAAGTAATAGAAGGATGCTGTATTAGAGACTAAGCTGAAAGGGTAATCTTCTCTTCCTAATCTCCATCCCTAACAGAATACATGCTTTTGCTTGCTTTTGTCCCTCTCTAGATGGAGAAAGGAAAAGTAAAATAATTTCCTTTTTATATTCACAATGAAGACAGAGAGACAAAAACAAAGACCTGTGTATAGGTTATAACATAGAACACATACTTTGCAAATCAACGATTAGAATTTTAGCATCATTTTTTTTTCACCAAATAGAGAAGTGGGGCCTTCAAGAACTTTAATGTTTCTTTGAATGAATCTTGTGCATAATCATCCTTTTGATAAAAACTCTATTTTTGTTTCATTATTTAAGATACCACACTCTCACCTTAATGCAGTTACTTCCAGTAATTAAATTAACTCCATCCTGTCAGTTAATCAGCTAAGCTAATCCTCCCAAGGCCTGGAAATATCTTGGGTATAAGAATATGACTGAGAAGCAGGTATTAGAAAATACGTTCTTATTAGAGACCAAGTACCAACAAACTTTAAAAACCTTAATAAATAATTATTCAATCGGTCCAAACATTTGGCCACTCTGTAAGGTGCACACGTCTCCCTTATTCATTTCTCTTCAGGTAAAACAGTATGTTCAAATATATACATAAATATAGTTAACATATCTATATCATATCTATATCTATATCTATATGATATGTGTTGTTCACTGAAAACATTTAAGGAAACATCCCCGTCCATGGTCAACTAATTATATATTTGAAAGCTGTTTGATTATTTTGTGTTGAATATAGTCTGTGTTCTCTCTGAGACTATGCAAATAATTCAACTGTCTTTAAGTTTTTCATATCAAGTCAAATAGCCTCCATCCAAACAAGCGTACTAATGGTGTGATGTGACAAGTGAATCTGTTGAGAAATAGAATAATAATAATTCAAACTTGGCACAAATCCAACAGCAAATCAACAACTAAAAGCCATCCCATTGATTGTTCCACTGTCTCCTTGTCCCTGTGCTTCCACTTTCCACTATTACTGTCCTCAGGAAAAACAACAACAACAACAAAAAACAGATATACAGTTGTATAGAAACACTATTTCCAAGAAAGAAATATGTCCTCTAAGGAGCACAGATCCTGAGACAATCTGATTTTGTCTCTGTCTTGATCAAGTAGAATTGATTATTAATACCAGATATTCTATCCAACAGCTCCATCAGACAGCCAGTTATATGAACAAAGGTAAATCCATCCATACAGATCTGTCTGTGTCACTGTTTATTTAGCTCCAATGAAACTGATGTCAAAAAAGGTTCCAGTGCATACAAGTTGCTGTAGATCATGCAATGTTGTTTCACTCATAAGATCCATAATATTCAGGACATCTTCCCTAGAAACCAATCCACTTTTCTGTCTCCTTAACAAAGCGATTTCAACTTGGAGTTGCTTTCTTGGTGAGATACACAAACTGAATGAACCAATTAAAGATGAAAAACGAAGTGACCAAAAAAAGGAACAGCTAAGGGTGATGTAAATGACAGTATTGCATCATATAGGATCAATAACCGTGTTCAGATCCTGACACCTGGTTGCACACAGCCTCAGGCATCACTCTCCTTGAGGAGACTGGGCTGGTTGTAGGAAGGGCTGCCCATGTTGAGTGAAGCGGGGAAAAAAGAAGGGATGTATGGGATGACAGCCATCAGAGGGCTGGACAGGGGACTTTCATTTGAAGATGTCATGGGGATGATGACGTCGTCCTGATCCCAGACATGGAAGGCATTGGGGTGGGAGTGGGTGATGGAGGCTGGCATGTGCAGTGGGCTGACTTCCTCCACCTCACTGTCTTTCTTTATGTTGTCCTCAGGTGGACCCAGCAAACAGTCTGTGGAGGGACAGAGGAGGAGAAATGAGACATTTAACCACTTTACACAATTAATCTACCCCGTAGCATCATTTTAATTTAGAGGCTACCATATGCCACACATGTCACTCTTTTTTATGGCATGCTTACTGAATTACTGCTGCACTTTTGCTCCATCTCCAAGAGATATTATTGGAAGTTTTGCTTTCTTTTAAGCCATTGGCAGTAACAAGATAATTTCTTGTAATTAGGCCATTTAAAGATTATCGAGTTTTGTGCTACTGACCTCCACTGTGAAATATTCAGAGAAAAGAATGGTGTCAAATAAATACATGAATCAGGACTACAGTGGTTGCCACTTTAGATATTATTTGTTTAATTCAGTATCTAATGATTGTAGATGTCTCAGACATTAGCTGATCCTGTCCGAATTATGGACTAGCAGCAGAACTGCTCACACTAAGATACACCACAGGTCAGTGAGCAATTAAGAACAGATCATATATGTTGTCACAAGCTGTGCTGAAACCTTTGCTCTACATTTTTACTAATAATATATTACATCACTGGGATGTCATCAGCAGATGGTGGGCTCAGGACTTTGGTAGGCTATATCTCTTAATGTCCAGCAGGCAGGGTGACCTTGCACTTAGACAGACGGTTCTATAATTCAGAGGTCATGGGTTTGACCCCTGCCACTGCCAGTGTGTTTAATGCCATGTGTCCTTAAGCACAAACCCTCTGGATAAGAAAGTAACCCCACACACACATTTAAAACACATTTTTATCATAGGGAGCTCTATGTGAGTTGGCTGGATATCCTACAGTGAAAAACATGTCCTAAAGTACCTGTTATATCCAGCATGAGGTCCTTGATGAGGTGACCCACAATGGCATAAGCCACAGAAACCACCACAATTGCAGCCATCAGGAGATAGAGAACTGTTTTGGGCAGTTGGATAATGTCCCTGGCAGGAGGCTTGTACTCCTTGTACAGAGGCTCCACACTGTCAACTAAATACTGCAATTGTCCAACTTCCTCTGTGTAGTTAAAGCTGCCCATTTTTTTTTCTGTGCATGAGCCTCCACTTCCAATAGTTACTCCATTGGATTCAGAGTAAAGAGTCCTTCCTCGGTTTGATTTATCCACTTATCCAAGTCTCAGTGCCTGAAAATAAAAATAAATGAATCAATAAAATAAAACAAAATAAAAGCCTCCAATGTATTGCTCTCGTTAAGAGTTTGTGTTTTTTTTCTGAAATGTAGCTAAAGCAGTCTACCTCAAATGCTCTCAAAGACCTATGGGAATTTCCCCTTTATCCACCTCTAAGGGTGCACTGAGTGAAATGTATACAACTCAAGTTCACCTACCTGTCAAGTTGTCGGGAACTTGCGAATTCCAGGAGACATAAATAGGGATCTTTGCCTGAACTGGAGTAGTGCCAGTTCACAAACATGTCTGTACACAGTGATTAATCATTGTTAATACTATTTTTTCCCCCCTAACTTGCTCTTCATCAGCCAGACAACATCAGATCTTTTTCAAACACCACCTCTGCTTCTCCGGTATCTGCTGTCCGCGGTGCTGAAATAATCCAGACTGCGTGACGGCAGCAGGAGGAGCAGTTTCAGGGAGGACAGTGGGAGGGTTTTTTCCTCCTGTCCCATACAGGCTGTGGTTAATATAACAATAACATAAAAGTGAGTTATATTTAAGATTTTGGAAACTTGCTTAAGGTCATGTTAAAGATATCTTGCTCAAAGATGAAGTTAAATGTGAATACATAATTTATGCATGCAGTGCTTTAACGTTAGTTTTGATTTGAGGGGAATAATGTTAAAAATGCTAAAATGTCTAAATTTTATGTTAGGAAAAAAATAGATTAAGATTAAGAATATTAATACGTTTTATACATATTTTGTTTGTGATTTGAGACCGTATGAAAATGAATCTGGCCGTGATTTACAATGAATCAGACATGTAAGTTAACTTTAGCTAACTTTCCGGCTAACAGCTAGCCGAGGGTTAGCTTGTCTTTCAACCAACATTAACCTTAGCAACTGAAGCTAAATTCCAGCAGTCTAAATGTAATAACTATAGAAATATATTTTATGTTAAGTGATACCCTAATTTCAACTTCTGTAGCTATGTTTTGTATTGACTGATTTTTTTGCAAGTTTGTAGCTAATGTTAGCTGTTACAGAGGAGTTAAGGCTGGTGGCACTAGTTGTTATTCAAAGCATTTATTAGCTAATTATACTAATTAGAAACAGCTACTAAATTACTGTTAAGTTTTGTATTTTGAAAAGGTGCTTTAATATACATTTAGACACTGATAATCAGGCAGAACTCTGAAAAATGGACTTTTTCTTTGATGACCTTCCTTCCACCTCACATTCAACTCCTCAGCCTCAGTATGAAGACTCTCAGGTAATATAATATGAACCCACAAGTGCTTCTACTGTACATATTCAGTTATTCAGCACTTATCGATGATAATGGAAATAGCTACAGCTGTCGCTTTCATTTTCCTTGGCAAGACAGGCAGATACAGATGAAGGCCTGGGCACAGACCAAGATTCAACAGGACTGTCCTCAAACATGAGCATGACGGGAGAACAGCATGTCAGGTGCAGAACTACCTGTACAGTGTTGTGGCTCTTATTGATTCACTTTGCTGATAGTTTACATATTGGTTTTCCCTTCTTATGAGAAACTCTCTTAATTTTTTTCCTGATGAGATAGGACTTTTAGGTTAGCCCATTTGTTACAGCAGGAGTGACAGATTAGGTTGACTCTCATGTCCTGAAATTCATTGCGCTTGCATACCATTCACTGTAGTTCAAGCATAGATGACATCAGCAGAAGAGCACAAGACCTGGTGGGAAGGATCAACGATGGCCGCACCAACGATCAGCGGGTGATGGACAGCTTTCAGGAGAAGTTATTGGAGGAGGTATCCGCTTGTTCTGTCTAGTTCTTGTGGTGTTGTGTAAACATGTTAGATGTGTGTCAGGTATTGTACTCTTGTACATACACTGAACAACGCTGGCTGCTTATTTCAATGAAAAACACTGTACATTGAAATAATGAATTAATTTACTCCCTGAACAATTAGGTCTGTATTTAGTTCTATGCAGTACAACTTCCTTTTGGCACACTGGTCTTGTGCATTGTTATACACTTATTATTAATCTTCTACACCTGCAACCATAGTTTATTTTCTCATTTTTCTTGCATGCACATCATGACTGAAAGTTGAATGCACATTTTGGAGTTACATATGTACTCTATTGTCTGTTATATGTCTTGCATTGCCCCTTTTCGCTTACATAGGACCCATTTTCTGTGCAACATGTCAATACCATGAAACATGTAGGTACTATGAAACTTTTCAGCATGTTTTACCAATTTCATCAAGACTGTATCAAGACAATTTCATCAAGACAGTAGAAATCACTTTTTGTCAGTCATCAGAAAGCCAGTGGGCTTGTTTTCCCCCTCCAGGTGACAGCGGTATGCCAGCAGATGAAGGAGCACATGTACACTGTCTATGAAGAGAACAGCCGTGACATGCAGGCTAAGCTGCAGGAGTTGTCTGAGGTGCTGGAGAGCTGCAGTAAGCTCAGTGATGAGCTGCTTGGAGCCAGCCTGGCCCTGGCAAGTCTCAGATCGGGCCTGGCCCTCAGCCAAACTCCGCAACAAGCTAGTTAGGCTGTTATTCCATTTGCTATGAGGCTCACTGTTCCATTTCTGTGTTAAAGAAGTCAGACAAGCTGACCTGAACTGTACATGTACTATTCCTCTTTGATCCCTGTCTCTGCTTTTTAGGTCTGGGGATTTTGTTTGTCAAACAGTTGCATTTCCAGTTAGTGATGTCAGTGTGTTTTCTTTTTATATCACTTTGAAACAAACACAGCATCTCCTGGCCAAGTCAAGTTTTTTTTTGTCTCTTTGCCTGACATAATTAAAAATAACTGAGTTAAGTATCTGTTTTACTCATGTGCTTCTAAAGTGTCCAGTGCCATATAAAAACAGTCCAATCTAAACAGTTTGAGTGCCAAAACTCTGCATTTTTAAGTATGCACAGCTGCTGTCCCTATCAGTTGAACAGCTATGGTTATACCGTATAGTCACAGCTAGAGAACGAGAAAACAGAAGTGCTTGAATCCATGTTTTGCTAATATTCAAATACAACAACTGTTCATTTTTTGTAAATAAAACACTAAGAAGAACAAACTAAAAAGCAACCTTTGACTCTAAGTGTAAGATTTATTTTTGGATGCTTACACACCCTGTTTTCTGTAGTACTGCTATAGTATTTCATCAAAACTTAACTGTGAATAATTAGCACCAGCATTTGATTTTTCAGGTGTACAGTACATTAACCAACACGTCATAATGACAACATAAAGGAAAAATAGAAGAGAACTGCATTTTATTTATGACCCAGTATATTTTTAAAGACAGTGCTAGTCTGTTTACCTTGTCACCTTATAAACATTATTGTCACATCTGTATTTTTTTGTTTACGACAAAATTGTGAATAGAGACAGCAGTTAAATTTAACTTAGGTACAGCACTGAAATGTTTCCAAATTTAAAATACTGAAAAAGAAGGAACTGTTATGATACCTACTGAAATAATGCCACACATATAAAAATGATCAGAAGTAATGTAAAGTAGTCATAGACACTAATGAGCAGCCTGTAACTCAAAATTAGACTGTAGTTGTCCTTTAAGGAATCCACACATATAATGATCACATTCACCCGTACCTTCATTCAAAGCCATTTAATTACGGATAATATTTTCAGGCCAAACAAATTCATCATTCAAAATGCCACACCTTTTAAATGCACCGTCTTATCTTTACCTGAAATGCTCTTGCATTCTAACTACACAAACCTATATTACACTTGGACCCAATGCTGTGTTAAGTTGAACTTACTTAAATAGTCAACCAGAGGTACTAAAAGAAAGACTGCTCCCATCAGTAAATACATCTTAAATGCTTATTAAACGTTTTGAGGTATTTTGATTGTTCTCACCCAAAGCACTTCAGGCAAAGGAGAATAAATTAAGTGCCCCTCGAGTTTCTACATACTAATTTGCCCAACCAGGTGGTGCGTTTCACAGGGTAGATGGACAGGCCACACGCCACTACATATTCCACCACAAGTTCATTTGAATAGCAGGTTGGAAAATCTTTACTTCCCCACTGTGAAAGACTGCAGTCCGGTGATGGCTCTGCCGAGGATCAAGGCGTGAATATCATGGGTTCCTACAGAAAAAAAGATTTTAGAAAAAGGATTATAAATTGTCAGTCAGATATTTGAAATTGCACCTCATGACGCACATGATATCAATGTGGTTTTAACATTTTGACAATAATCATATTTTATCTCTTGATCACCAAGTGTCAACCTGTAACAATTTCATCACTGCTGACCTCTGCTGGTCCAAATACATAACTGATGTTAATTGGGACACAGACCTGTTCTATGTCATTGTCACCTATTGGCCCTTTTTTACAAACACATGATCTACCTCTAAATACCTTAAATCATTATTAGTACAGAAAATGCTATTAGATAGCACAACAATTTATTTTAGTATCTATTCCTTTTTTGTGATTCTTTACTGAAATAGTTTGTGAGCAGTATCTACTCCTATGTGCCTACCCTCGTATGTGTTGACGGCCTCCAGGTTCATGACATGGCGGATGATGTGGTACTCGTCTGCGATGCCGTTTCCTCCCAGCATGTCTCTGGCCTGTCTGGCGATATCCAGAGCCTTTCCACAGCTGTTCCTCTTCAGCATGGAGATCATCTCTGGGGCCGCTCTGTTAGGATGGGAGTACACACACTCTAAAGGAATACACTGTTTCTTTACAGTAGAGAGAGAAAGAGCGACTAAAATAGAGCAAGAGACAGGGAAACGAGAGGGGTAAAAACAGCCATCAACTCACTTTTTCTCATCAATAAGTCTGCCCAGGGCCAGACATGACTGCAGCCCAACTGTGATCTCTGTCAGCATGTCAGCCATCTTCTTTTGCATCAGCTGGTTCCTGGCCAGTGGCACCCCAAACTGGATTCTGATTGGAGCATAAGACAGAGTTGAAAACTGAATACTTTCTAGAAGTTAAAAATAATGCTTACAATTTGAGAACATAGTGACCTTCAGTGGATTTTCATCTTTTTGCCTATCTCAGGTATTTTCATGAAGCCCTGTGCCCTGTCCTTTGAAAGTGAACATGCATACTCTAATATCAAATATCATATTGTACCTGTCCAAAGTATACTGTCGGGCAGCGTGGAAGCAGAACTCAGCAGCTCCCAGAGCTCCCCAGGCAATGCCATACCGCGCGTTGTTCAGACAACCAAAGGGACCCTGGTCACAGATTTCAAAAACACAACAATTACAATAAATTATCAAACAGTTCACACTATTTGAACTTATCTGAGCTAAATGAATGATAAGGTAGGCAAGATGAGATGACAAGAACACAAGAAGCTGTAGCAGTTTCTCTAGAAGTGTCTTAGTACTTAAAGAAAACTCTTGTTCATACATGAGGCCTTGATAATTGTCATATTAACCTTAAGAAAAATATTTTTAAACTTCAAACTGCATTCTATAAGTAGCTGTATTTCCCCTTTTTGCTGTTTCAATAATTCATTTTGCAGGCGGCCCAAAGGATCACTTCAGATCTAACACCAAATCAAGCCCAAGAACTTCCAAATGGAACAGCAGACAAAATCACAATAAAGTTCGCTGGGGATAAAATTTGTCATAGTGACAGTAACTTTCCTTCTAGTTTTAGAATTCACAATCAAAACATCTAGCAGTCTGTTATCATCATAATCCTACAGTTAATGACTGACTTACAAAGCATGAAGATGATAATCTAAGGTAATTTTAAGAAGAACAGCCCCTTACAGTCAGGCCAGACACGTTGGGCAGCAGGTTTTCCTGGGGAACTTCCACCTCATCCATCACGATCATGCCAGTAGCAGACGCCCTCAGGGAGAACTTGCCCTCAATCTTTGGGGTGGCGAAACCCTTCATTCCGCGCTCCAGGATGAAACCCCGTACCCTGCCGTCTTCACACTTGGCCCAGACCACTGCAATGTCTGCCACAGGGGAATTTGTAATCCTAGCATAGGAAGGAGAGCGGGTGATAAGGAAAAGCAGCTGATAGGAGGACTACATGACTATTAATTGTGTGTAAAAGGAAGAAGGTACTTCATTGAAAGATGTTTAATTGGCATCTTGAAGCTTGGTACAGATACACTCCTACTTTCAATTTTAAATTTTATTACGTTTGCAAAAGCAGGATGGGTAACCGCAGCGAGGGGAGTTACCACTCTGCCTAAAATCATAATCATAAAATCAATGGTTATGGTTTCAGTGGGGCCAGTCCAGGCCATTTCCATCCCATCAGTGTTCAGTATATATGGGTAAGGAACACTGGCTGCTCTTGGATTCCTGTCAATAAACTTGAGACAAGACTGGCATGAGATCGTGCCAATATAAACATTACCCGCTGTGTTGGCTGATACTCTCTGCTGATTGTGAAATACGTTTGTCTATCACTATGCTAAATAAGAGGAGTGGGCTTTGTCAAGTGGTGTGAGGTTACTGTGTCTATAAATGGATGTCTGTACATACTGCCAGGACCACAGTGACAGGTCTTTTTACATAATCAGCCTCTATATATCTGACCTTCACATGTCTTACCCATTAAAGTCCCCAAGCAATACACAAACATTTCTGATTTCTCTTATGCAGAACTGAACAAAAATATTTTTGTTCACCAAGCTCGGGGTCTTTCTATTTTAGTTTTTATTAACCTATAACATTTTTGTGAACCTATCCATTTTTTATGAAACTGTCATATCTATCAAATTTCATAAAGGTGAATTAAATCAGACACTCCACTGGGACCTATTAAACATCCTGAGCCAATCCAGGTGCAAAAAATTATCCAGGGCTGCAGCTGAAAAAGTTCATTATTGTCCCATTCAAAGTCACTGGAGTGCTATTAAAAACACTATTTAACAAAGGCCTCTGCCTACTGTATGTGTCTGTCTGCCTACCAGGTCTTGGCCCCATTGAGGGTGAAGGTGCCACTGGAGGGGTTGTACTTGGCCCTGGTTTCCATGCCACTGGGATCACTGCCATGGTTGGGCTCTGTCAAACCAAAGCAGCCCAGGATCTCTCCACGAGCTACAAAACAAATTCACACATATATACACAAGCAATACGAAACATTAGAAAAAAGGAGCTTTTGAGTTTGGACATAAATTGAGTCAGAAATGTGACATGTAATTCATTTGACACAAATCACTTGAAACACAATCGTACACGATTAATTTCCCTCTTACCAAGCCTTGGCAGGTACTTCTCCTTCTGGGCCTCTGTGCCATAAGCATTGATAGGGTGCATGACCAGGGAGGACTGGACACTCATGACTGACCGATAGCCACTGTCCACTCTCTCAACTTCTCTGGCAATCAAGCCATATGCCACATAACTAGTGCCTGCACAGCCATATCCTGCAGGAGAAATAAGAAAAGCAGTGTAAGGCCTCAACAGAGCTAAAGCATTCAAGATGCAGGAAATACATCTGGGGGCACATGAATATTTGAGCAATTGCATAGGACAAAAATAAATGATTTACTTGTTCAGATAAAGAACCACATAGGTCAGTGTATGCCGTATGTTTCAGATGGGTGACCAAATGTTTTGCTTTACAAAACACTGCAGGATGGCTATATGGTTCTTTGACTGAAGGCTTCAGTTATGGTGATGTTGTCAAGGACAGTGTAATGAAAATGTTTAATTTTTCTTAACCTTTGATGGTTGGGCCTAAGACGCCCAACTCTCCCATCTCTGAAACAATCTCACGATGGAAATCTGTAAAGGGTGTGGAAAGAGAACTGACAATGAGATGATGAGCAGAAAATAGTTTTGTTTTTTTTGAAAAATGCTTGCACACTTGTGTTTGTTCCAGGTCATCATTCTGTGTTATTTAATTTTGTCAGAGAAACAAGCTCATAAAAGATTTCGCTTTGCTCACGTTCATGTCTGTTGGCCATGAGAATGCGAGGCATGAGTTTCTCCTGGCAGTAATCGCGGAAAGAGTCGCGGATCATGATTTCCTCCTCAGTTAGCTGGCCTTCCAGGTCCAGGGCATCTCGCCAGTTGAATGCCACCTTGGCTGGAGGTCAAAAACAAATGCACTGCACAGTTACGTCACCATCACATTTTGTAAGTGGCTACTAAATAGAGTGATGAAGAAGCTTTAAGGCTGGATTTCAACTCATAGGAACCTCACTTACATGCCTTTGCTGGCTTTTTGACTTCTTCGGCATCTAAAAGAAGAGCATAAACGTGTTTACAAACCCTGGTCCACATAGGTTAAACTAAGAGACATCAAAATTATAACCACTTGCCATTTATTATTATATAAAATTGATTTTAAATGTGTATAACCTTTCTGGACTGGTGCAGCAGTCCCCTGTGCTCTGGATGCAGTGATAGCAGCACACTTTTGGGTGTTGGAGAGCAGACGGGTGACAGCACTTCTGAGAGCCATGTGTTTACTGAATCTGAGAGGAGGAAATGTATGTTCAAATCATAACTACAGAGTACACACTCCAGGATTAGTAACTTACACTGTACTAAAACATGCTGCTGAGTAGTCTAGGCTTACAGTATCTCCTTAAGTTTGACTGAGGGTCAATCACTGTTTCATCAAGCTTGTTAAAATATTTCATTTTTCCGAGTGCTTAATGTACATTATCATTTAATAATCCTTAACTTGCTTTACTTTAGATTACTAGTACTTATATTATTTAGCACATTATTAGCACTTAATATAGGACAAACTGTTGGGATTTAGGTACTGGATTGACATTGGGAAATAGAAAATACGTTTTTCTCTTCTTCTGATATGATTAGAGGTAAATACTAGATTATGTATGTTTGAATTACTATTTAAAAGAAAACGAACATGCTGTCCTCTTACTAGGGGGGTTGTTACAAAGTAGCCTATTCCCATGCAAAACAGGAAACTGCTGGCATTAAATTGTCCACACAACAAAGAAAATTAGTGCCTGTTGAAGAAAACTCAACACATGTTACACTGTACCTTTCTTTCTTGGTAGATGTATCTGGTTATCTGATGGCTTTCGTTATTGCACTTGGCAGTCAAAGTTGCTTAAGTAATGTTTCGGCTCGTGCAACGTCACAGGGCTACGTAATGACAAACCTGGGAGCTTCTTTCCTCCATGAAAGGTGAGGCAACGCTGACTGGACCCACGTTATGCAACGCTAGCAGTTGTGTAAGTTAGGCTGCTTTGCCTCCCTTAACCATGAAAAAATAAATGGTCGAGTATGATTGTGAATTTGTTTGCTTTTTGGAAATTTAATAACCAACTTAAACATGTCATACTTTCTAACTTATATGGGGTTGAGTTGAATTTGCATCATGTTTCCACACTCAAAATGGCGTTTCTATACTACTGTGTTGCCAGCAGTAGCTGGAGGGGTGTTGGCCCACGCCCACACAACTGATAGGCTTGTAATTATGAGGACCCCAAGCCATGCACTGAATGCCTGAATACATGTGCACTGTACACAACTTTTATAAGTGACATTGCTGCTGCTGTGGAGCCAGGTTACAATAATATAGCAGATATGCTAACAAGCTGTACAGTCATAAAAAT
>OMKZ01054500.1:34187-44924 GCA_900302535.1 Neoniphon sammara
TGACGTCAGAAATTCATGTAGAATGCATATTCAGTTATGAGCTCATATCCTGTCTGGGGCACATTTCTCCAGAGAGGAAGAAGGGGAGGGGGGAGAGTCAGAGAGAGAGAGAGAGAGAGAGAGAGAGAGAGAGAGAGAATGTATATAAGCACACTTTAGAAATCTTAATACCAGGTCTGTTAAAAGGCAAATGGTCCACCCTAGATGTTATGACGGCTCTGTTCATTTCCAGGACATCAGTCCGTATGGTTCCGCACATTCCATGAAAGTAGCGGCAGGACAAATTTTGTTTTTATCCCGCCCATCCGCATTATAATTCGCTCATACAGCTGTCAATTTCCCGAGCTCCTTTTCCTCATTGGCCCCCTTTCCTCTCTCCCACAGAACGGAATGCGCCGTGGTTTGGTTTGGGATGGTCTATCCCTCGGTACGCTCCCAGCATTCTGACTGTTATTGATGCTTTTTTCCCTCATTATTTCCATGGTAACTGTCCTGTCCAAGACCTGATCTGCAGCGTGAAGGCACGGCGTGTGAGAATGGAGCTGGAGGAGAAAAACCCGGACTCCAAATACGGTGAGGAAAGATTCATTTCATTGCTCTCTGCCCGGTGATAAATTTGTCTCACATCGAGGGAAGAAATGGAAACAATGACTGCAATGGATAGATGGGTGTGGACCGCGTGGGTCTTAACGCAGATATCCTTTAAACCGGTCTTGTTTTTCAGAGTAGTCTGATATGTAATCTTTGATAATGTATAAATATATATATATATCGATTTGTTTTTCATTCCAAAGTACAGAGTACCATGGATGCTGCAGAGGAATATTGCGTTTCTGTAGTTTACCCTGTTAAATCAGCCAATGTTAAACCAGATGCCCAGCCTCAAATGAAGCCCTAGCCAACCTTACAGTCCATTTTGGAGTTATTTATTATAAGGTATAATCTGCTAATCTATTACTACAGTGGCTGATGTATAGCCTAAAGTGGCCTCATGTAGATTGTAACCCCTTGAAGCAAATGAGGCCTGCCTATAGTTACCAAGATAACAACCAAAACTACAGGAAAACATAGAACATTTTAAAAAATAAGCTTCAAAAGAGGAAACTGCACATATATGCATCTATATTATATGATGTGTTTTCCCCTGGCACCAATCAACTGTAACAGCAACCATGTGTTGTTTTGTAGGTTGACATATGGTCATTCCATTCACACATGTACACAAGTAAACACACAGCACAGACACATGCACTCGCAGATATTGCTTTTGTCCATACCCATTCATTGTATGCATACTGTGGAAGATTCATACTTCATAATAGCCATACAGATGTGACTCATCGTAGATTATTGCGTGTCACACATGAATTTTCAGCCACAAATCCAAGCACCACCCACTGCTGCTGTCGTCCCGAGTCTGGGCTGGGCTGTTGTTCATATGCGCTGTTGAGTCATGAGGTTTTTGTAACTCGTGTTTTTCTTGCCCTAATACCCCATGTCAGGGTCATTACATGTGAAAATGCCCATAGACGCCTCACAACAACAACAAAATAAACACAGTCTCACTCTGGCATTTCAGCAGGGGGGACAGTACTAACAAAGGAAGGGATCTGCTTTTTCACTACAATACTTACAATAGTAAGCCAGCCCACACCCACCACAGTATCTGAGTTAAGTGCACATCCTCTCCAGATGATCCTTGGGAGCTTTTCTTGTTGTTTTCCTGTTACCATGTAAACAACTCTTTTTCCATGGCTCCCCTCCCCCTCATAGAGGTCATAAACCCCGACCCCTTTGAACGAGAGTTAAAAAACCCCAGCCTGTGGAGATGCTGGATTCCTCATGCCAGCAGATACATTCTTGTTTTAGCCTTTGTTCTTAAATTACTTGAGGACAAGCCAACATCTCTAGCTAGCTGAATAGACCCCGTGCTTGATGTGACACAATGGATCATCAGCAATGCTTCCCCAAACAACTTCATTTTGATTAGAATACTTGATCTACAAATAGTCCATGGCTGCATACTATAGTAATATTTCCCTGTAAGTAGGCCAGTGTGTTTGGAGTGTGCAGAGTCAGGCAGGCTGCAGCTTGCACTGCCTCAACTGCGTCTCGCCCTGCCTGCTCTACCCACTCAACAGGCAGACTCAAGGGGCATTCAGTCAATATTAAGCTGGCAAACGCTCAGATGCATTACCACATAAATGCACACACACACACACACACACACACACACACACACTAATTCCAAGGGTTTCACAATCATCCCTTGTCATTCTGAGTTGGCTGCTGGTTTGGCAAAATTGGACAAATTGTCTGCGTGATCCTTGCACTACTTGTAAGGAGCAAAGAAAGATGATGTTTTGAGCATGGAATTTGGCAGTATACAAGTATGATTCCCCTCAGAAATGGGATGTGTTTCCTCCCCTCCCTGCCCAAGAGCATGTAGGCTAATAGCTTTTTTAGTGACCACTAAAAGGGAGTTTTGAAGGATTGAAAGGTTAGGTAGCATTTCATACCACAGTTTTTGTGACACTGTCCATTTTCTGTACTTACATCAATCATACATTGTCATACAAGTCTTAAACAGTAAGAAAAAAACAAAAGGGAAAAGTGATAGACAGGAAAATTGCTCATAATATCGTCCATGTACAGCGCACACATAAGCACACAAACCCAAATGCAACCACAGAGTGGCCACTAACCCATTAAGGTAGCTGGGGAAGGGGTCATCTGATAAGCCCTCTGGGCCCATTAGTGGATCACATCAGTCATGACATCATCACTTCCCTTAACACACACTCACACACACATGCACAGACATGCACAGCAAGCGGCAGTCAGTCACTAGTCTTGACCAGAAAGCAGATCCAATTCAGTAAAGTTTGGCCCCTTGTGATCCAAACCCTTTAATACAGAGACCATCTGACAGAGGCCTTTTAAATGGTTCCCCATTAGACCCAACATCAAAGCTGATCAGGTTTTCCCCATTAAGGCCCCTAGGTTGTGGAACGATCTGTCTGAGGAACCCAGGCTAAATCAGCATTAAAGAGCACAAACCCAAATCTGTGTGAGATCTGACCTCTAATGGTGAAAAGTAGGGTGCCTGGTCTTGTTGTACTCTATGGGGGAGGTGACATCATCTGCCACCAAGGACCAGGCACCCTACTTATTACCATTAGAGGTCAGACTTCACACAGGTTTGAGTTTGGGGTTTAGTTACTCTTCAACTTCTACAGCTTTTTAAAAAATAATCTCTATATAAAGATGCTACATGTAGCAGATTAACACCAATACATCACTGCCATATTACTTTCTGAATTATTGTTACTACCATAAACAATAAAGACCATCACAGAGAAGATTAGCAGGTAGACTAGTTTGCTTAGTGTACCATGCAGTAGGGAACTTTCCAGCTCTGCATGATTTGTCTCCCTAGTGTGGCTGTAGATTAAAAGCTGCTTGAAAAAAATTCAGTAACGTGTCATGCAGGTAAATCTTCAATCTTTACATGCAAAGAAAAACAGAGAAAAAAACATTAGTCATGGAATAATAGTGAGAACCACTAGACCTAACAGTACCAGTGGTGCACGTTAGATTCTAATGATGGTCAAATAATTATACCAGCATATCGCCTTTGTCAGTGATAGGCCTACCTTGATGTTTTATATGCTACAGGTAGCACCTCTAAGACTTGTTCTTTAGACTTGTTTTTATGTATTTATCTTAATCTGTCTTTTATTCTTTTTGTGAAACACTTTATAAACTTGTTTTTAGACAAGTACTATATGAAAATTCTAATTATTATTATCATAAATAACTTTAAAACCTAATGGCTTTTGTCCCTGTTGCCAAACTCAACATTAGTCCCTCCCTATTCTCACCAGTGAGTCACAGTTTCCTAATAATTTCTTGTTGTAGGGGAATAGAGACGCTAATGACAGACTTGTATGATGTGAGAGAATGAAGCAAGTAAGGAAGAGACGAGTGCTACAAGGTGACTAAGTGTTTTGTCAAATGTTGATGCTATCACAGGTAGAAAACTGTCTGAACATGCCAGTGCTCTGAGGAGCGGAGGGTCAACATCTAAGGAATGGATCTATATTACATCAGAGGGGAGTGAGTAGGGGCTCAGACGTGCCACTCTTTCTGGAATGGGCATGTGTAGGTCAATAGTTAGTATTGTCTTACATAGTATGGCATGCTGTCAGCCTATCACATGGCAGTGGATGTGGGCAGACCAGAGCCAGGTCATTTGTAGTCAGAGAACACGTAGGATGGTCTTATCTCACACGCTGCTCAGCACACGTGTTGGCCACACACAGTTTACCATAGCCAAGCCTTTCTCTCATGAATGCTTCAAACCTTTCCAAGGAGCCCTTGTCTGTTGTTTTTGATCTGTGCATGTTCTACCTAAAGGACTGTGATGTCTAAATTGATTGAAGGTGAGTGGTGTGAAATAGCTACAAAGTAGTAAGAGTGTGGTCAAATTGACAAACATGTCTTAAAAGGAAACAGGAAGTTGAGAAAACATTGTGAGAAATACAAGAATCTCTTGAGAGACAAATTTTAAACTGCACTGTATCATGAGAATCAATGATTCTCTTCCTGTGTATTATTTATAGGCATGCCTTATTTCGGTCTTGTGATGATTGGAGTACATACTGTAGCTAATGTATTGTCAAGTACTGTATCACGAAAGTGAAAGTTAAGCACTATGAAGTTTTGACACTACATTCCAGCACTGTCCTCCACCCTGCACTGCATACAGCTTGTAACCGAGGTTATCTTGGCACAGCTGAAACGGAAGGAAACAGTGAACACAGCTGAACACAGCTGATCACGCCCTACTTGTTGATTCAGATGAAGCCTATAATAACTGTAACTGTGCCCCAGTAAAAGACTGTTTTGATTTCAGGCATGTATGGATGGCCAAGTCAGTTTTGTTTATGTCAACGCAGCCATTTGGCAGTAGAGGGTTCATAGGCAGCTTACTCTTTGTTGTTGTGGTACCGCTCCTTTTCTCAATTCCCCCATCAATACTTCTCTCTGTGAGTTGCAGTTCCCCTGACAAAGCCCAAGCCATAGAGGGAGAAAGGAGACTAAGCAAAAGGAGGGAGTAAAGAAAACAAGGAATGATAGAGGAAGGCGGGGCTGATAATAAGCTTTGACTAATTTTTGTACAGAGGAAAAAGGAAGTGAAGAGTGGGTAGGAAGGCACAAACCTCACACAGGAAGGAGACAAAGAAACTGCTTCCCCACAGCACGCAAAGACAACTCCACAGATCTGTCCATGAAAGCAGCTGAGAGAGAAATAACGGTGGAATAATGACAGGAAGAAAACACGGTACTGTAAACGTCTTTCAGAGGACAGACTCTGACAGCTGCTTTTCACTGATGATGGACTGGAGGCTAATTTGTCGTTAAACGGTTTTCTATTGACAAGATTAGAGCTTGTGATATAAAGTAGAGCGTTGCATTTGCTAACTTATGGTTATTATGTTGTCTTCAAACACTGTAGTCACACATCACCTTCAGCAGCAACAGTTTATTAAAATACAATCTTTAGTAACACCTTTCAAAAGGAACAGCTGTGCCTCTGCGATAAGTGTGTGTGTGTGTGTGTGTGTGTGTGAGAGAGAGAGTGTGTGTTTACAGTGTGTGGAGCAGCAGACTAGGTAGGCAGTGACAACAAGTAGCTGGGCTTGGCTCAGACTGTCGCTGGACTGCTGTAGCGGTGCATTTAAAGGACTGTGGAATTGCAAGGCCTGCCATAGCAGACATTTACAGTGACGTGACAGGATGTGTTTTGGCAGTGTCTGGTGTCTGGCCAGCTCTTAAGAGGATGTTTGTGTACTCTATTTATGTATTTCTCAGTAAGCTAACAGTTAGTTTCACTTAGCTGATTTGCTGACTCTTGGTAAACTATGCATATTAGGAAGTGTATGTTGTAATATGCACAGTTTTTAGTGTAATTTCCAAGTCTGAAAATGTATACTTTGTTCTTGGGAGATGTTGACTCACACAGTTAGCACATGATGATCTCACTTGACAAAAAAGAGCAGGCTGAGTAGGCCTGGCTGGTGTTCCTACTCTCCTGTGTCTGAGGTGTTTCCATGGCGGCTGGGGATGTCCACAGGGAGCTCTCCGTCACCGGGGAGCCATTTTGTGGGTTGCTAGGCATGTCAGTCTGCCAGAGGAATCTTTTTGTTGTGGAAAATGTCCTGGCTGTGTCAATACATGCGTTGACATATGCATTGTGCTCAAGCCTGTATCTTCCACGCAGACAGTAGTGTCTGTACATATGGATATGTACACGTTCAGCTTAGTGATTATGCTCTGTGCTTCTTAAAATCCAAATTTAAAGGGGAACAGTGTCTGAAATTAACTTTTTGGCTCCCCTGCCAAGGACTGGTAAAACAAAAAATACCCTGACTTTGCTAAAGAGTGCCCTCCTAGATACCCTTAATATCACATTCATATGAAATATGCTATGCAGTGTGGGGGAAATTACATTTTTATTTAGGAGATCATGAATAATTAATGAGAGTGTCTGTGTGTCCAGAACCTATCTGCTAAAACTTATTTACAGCACAAATTGTAGACAGCTCTCTGACTGCCAAAACATGTCAAACATCTGTTTAGTTTGCAATCAGTGATATATAAACAATGTTAGCTGCCATGACACTCCATTTTATCTCAGCAAATTGTTACCATATGCATCTCAAATATACTAATATTTGAGCTATTGAATGATGTCAGTGAAAAATGTTGTGATGTTGATTTCTACCTGAGGAATAAAATTTCTGTTTACAAGCTACTGACAATATTGTAAACCTGTTGCAAACAGGTTTTTATATGTGAGACCATCAAATATAAACGTATATAAGTGTAACCTTATATAACCCTAAAAATCTATTTAAAAAGTCAATAAGTGGTTATGCTTCTATTATATAGAGATGTTGGGGCTGAATTTATTCCACTTAGGATGTGGTTACAGCATATTCACAAGGATTGGCATTTTAGCTGCACCGCCCCATTCACTGCTGGTCACTTCACACTCATGTACACTCACTGTGGAAGTGGTCTCTCATAACCCATCAGTAACATTGCAATTATACAGAGTCTCTTCTCCATTAGAATTATAATATTAGAATAGCCCTGGTTTTATTTTAATCTGGTTCAGCTTTCAGCGGACAAAGTTTTAAGGAAAAGACAGAAGACTGTAGACAACAGACACATTCAGAGTTCTTGTCTTTTTTAGAGAGTGTTTTGGACCTTGAAGATGCATATTGCATGCTTAGATTCACAAACAGGGAGTGAAACTAAAGTATTGCTGGTCACTAGTTTTTGATGAACTAGTCTTGTGGCAGGTATTTTTACAGGCATGAGAGAGTGAGATAGAAGTTAAAATTCTCATGTTGTCTCAGTTGTAGTTGAGCAGACACTGACAAAACGGCCGTCTCTTGTTGTCCCCAGGGGAGACCAGGAAGTTTGACCCAAACTTCAAAGGACCTATTCACAACAGGTGAGAGCGTCTGCATTTCAGTTACTGCTGATCGTTCTACATTTTACTCTGAGGCACCAATAACAATGAACCTCCTCTCCTTTCCTCTTATCTCCTCTCCTCTCTCTCGCTTGACAGAGGTTGCACAGATGTCATCTGCTGTATTCTCTTCATCATATTCCTGTTAGGCTACTTTGCTGTTGGTATCCTAGGTAAGGGTCCACTCTGTTGCTACTACTGTATTTCTGTTGTCTCTCAAATTCAGAGCACACGACACTATATTTTCTTGTTATCTGTAGGGTGTACTTTATCACTAGATACTCAGTGTACATCATTTTCATAACTGATTTTCTATCTTTATGGCATAAAACTGTCTGTTCATCTCCATTCCGGGCTTTAAGTTTCCTAGAACAAGCCATTTTGTACATATCTTGTGAAAAGATTCTGCATTTAGGGGTTCCAGCATTCTTTCTTTGTTATTTAATGCCAAAGCCACATTTGTTTCTCTTCAATGTGAGTGATTTAAATTCTCCTCCACGCAGCCTGGTCCCAGGGTGACCCCAGGAAAGTCATCTATCCCACAGACAGCAGGGGGCAGTTCTGCGGACAGGCCGGAACTCCTCTGGAGTGAGTCCTCTCACACTTGGATCCAACAATATGAACAATATGACAGCTGCAGTACATATGTGTTATTGCAAGTCTTTCACCTTCAGATTATCTCAGAAAAACACAGTTTGTATACATCTTGGAGAATTATAATTACTGCTTTTTAGCCTTAGAGACAGACCTAAAGCATATTTCTGATCCATGCCGTGTTCCCATCCAACAGGAAGAAACCTCTGCTCTTCTACTTCAACATCCTGAAATGTGGCAGTCCTCTGGTGCTGCTGGAGTTCCAGTGCCCTACCCCACAGGTCTACCTATCAAACTACTTTTTTTTTTTTTTTTAATGCCCTTCGCAGTCACTTCCCCCTGTTGTGTTTTTTTGATCTGGTGAATTAGGCAAGGCAAGGCCAGGCAGCTTTATTTATATAGCACATTTCATACACAAAGGAAATTCAAAGTGCTTTGCAGTAAAACAAAAATACCATTCATAGAATTAAGAAAGTTCAGCAGCGCTGCATAGTGCTTTGCAGAATAAAAATACAGTAAAATTAATTAAAATATAGATAAAAACACAAAAAAACAATAATAACATAAATTGTAGAGATGGGAGAGACAGTCGAGGTTGTCTTTATCTTATATTTAATCTTGCGCCTGTCAGCTGTAGCTTTATAGCCACAGTCGGCACGCAATTAAATCTTATGTGATGTTGATTTTCATGACTTTATTTTTTATTTTTATTTTTTTTTGCATGCAGTTATGTGTGGAAAGCTGTCCCACCAAGCACCTTACATTGGTGAAAGCCAAGTTAGGCCTGAGCAAAGAAGACCAAGACTACTACAAGCAGTACTGCAAAGAAGGAGTGGACTTCTCCAAAATGGTAAACAGCTGGATGAGTGGATAATTCAAATTCTGTACATGTTTAAATTGGTGCTGTTAAATGTACAGGCAAGACAGTGAAGGATGACTTTTGTGTTTCAGAGCGCTCCTGAGATCCTGAGAGATGGCTTGTGTCCTTCCATGCTCATGCCCAGCAAACCTTGTGAGTGAGAGGCTTTTCAGCGTTGCCCACTTAGTTTTCAGCCATACTGCAACATGTTGGGTCTGTGTGAAGTTACACAGATAGATTAAAATATAGATAAAAATACAAAAAAATAATAATGATCTCCTCTCTCCTCAGTCACGCGTCGCTGCCTCCCTGATCTGGGAACGATGAAAGGTGGGGTGGTGGTAGTGGGCAACGACACTTCTCTTGATGATGGAGAGGGCGACAGTGTCAGTGCCACAGACCTGCTGGAAGCATCAAAGTGAGCCCTTTTTTCCTCTTCCACACCACTGTTCAAAATAATTAAATAAAGCTTCAACGTTAACCAGGCTCTTAAGGTTTGCAGACACAATTACAGAAATGGACCTTCAAGTTCAAGAGGAACCTGTCGTAGATGAACATAGAGTAAAAATGCTATTAGGATTTTACAGTCTCGTAAACTTGATTGTGGTAGGCAGGGTGTGAAATTCACCTCCGCCAAGCACCAACTGCTGCTAGCATTTGTGTGTGTTGGATGAATCAATAGCAGTAACCTTTTGAGACGACATTTGAAATCCTCAGTTACATAAAGTTATTTTGTTTTTCCATGTTTTCCGTATACTCTATGTGACCATGATCAAATCAAATTACACTGGCTTTACACAAAGCCACAGCATCTGAACCTCTGTAAACCTTTCTGCCTTGTTTTCTGCTGCTATGATGGTTATCTCTGCTAATATTAGTCAGTGGTGGTTGTTAAATGCACTTATTTTTGTTACAGGAAGTCAAATGTGGTTGTTGAAGCTCGCCAGGTGGCCATGAGAATCTTTGAGGACTATACCCAGTCTTGGTATTGGATATTGCTGTAAGTGTCCCCATTCTGTCATGGTTACAGTAATAGAGCAGCAAAATATTAAGAAACAACACAAGACAACATGAGAATTTTATATGTAAAACAGAGTTTTCCCATTAAACTCATTAAACTTGTTTAACTGGTTTTGTTGTTGATAAAAAGGAATGAAAAGACAGCAGACTCACTGTAGTTGCCCAAATACACACTGGTATTAGGACTGAAATGTTTTACTGAGACAATGTGAAGAAGGATTCCAGATTGACTCCATTTAATTGATCATTTTGAAACCAGACTACGTACTTTAGGTTCATTCCAGGTCAAAATATTAGAAAGTGTTAAGGTTTTGTCTGATGTGTCCCTTTCCAGCGGTCTGGTGATGGCCATGATCGTCAGCCTCATTTTCATCGTGCTCCTGCGGTA
This sequence comes from Neoniphon sammara, assembly GCA_900302535.1. Classification (NCBI taxonomy): domain Eukaryota; kingdom Metazoa; phylum Chordata; class Actinopteri; order Holocentriformes; family Holocentridae; genus Neoniphon; species Neoniphon sammara. Next base: position 44,595 of record OMKZ01054500.1, read on the forward strand.
CTTGGCTGGTGTAATGATCTGGGTCATGATTGTCTTGGTTATTCTGGTCATTGGATATGGTAAGTCCTCCACTTATTAGCAGACATACAGTTAAAAAAACACTATTTAAAGGTGCTCTTTGCAGATTTGCCAAAGTCAAAGTTGAGTCAACATGGTTCTCATCACTGGCCTGACCTACTGATAAAATCTGCTTATTTCACATTTTTGGTCAGTTGAATCTAAATGATAGTCACTTAAATCAACCTTTTACATAGTGGACCTGTAAGATCATGCTGCTTTTATTGAAGTCTATTTAAAAAAATACAAAGTATAAAAAGCATGCACTGTATA
>OMKZ01054500.1:74714-88809 GCA_900302535.1 Neoniphon sammara
TCACACTTTTGTCAGTGATTAGTAATAGTGTTAACTGTCCTCCTCAGTACTCTACCCCCCGTGATCCGACTGTGGCTGGAGGAGTACAGCGAGGACTTCAGAGACCCCCCTCAGTACCAGGCCCTGCGGCTGCTGTGTGCCCATTTGCGACACCGCCTCTGCTTCAGACGCCTCGCCCACGCTGCTGAGAGCCTGCTCAAGAGGCTTCAAGAACAAGGTGCAGGAACATGGCATGTGGGATTATGTATGATTTGTTTGTTATGTCCTGCCACCATTACAGCACACCATGTGGGCCATTATGTTGTCACGGTGGCGCCTGTGTGTCTGTGTAGATGCATTCTTGTAAGCACAGTAACGGAGGAACAGTACATGATAGAAACGTCATACCTACATCATAGCTTCACGCAGTAGAATAGATGATTAGATTTTGGAATTCTTTGTTCCATAAATTTGCATATAAATGAGCAGAACTGATTTTCCTGAAACTGTGTAGCTCATTCTTTAAGATACAGAGTACATAGGCAAGTATGATGACAGAAAAACATTTGCTAATAACCATATTAATTATCTTAACAAGTGAGTTTCTTTGCAAATTGGTTATGGTTTTTACAGTGGGACATTAGGCATAGAGCTTGGCGAGTATCAACTATCACGACATCTTTGACGGAATACCCCGATATCAGTTTTGTGACAATATTATAGGGATGACTATTGGTGCTTTCATAAGATATTTACACATAAGAGATTTTTGATAACAATCACATTCACATTGTGAATGTGATGACTGAGCAGGTAGAGCCATGTAATAGAATATTAAGTTCAGAAAATTGCATCCTTTTACTGTAATGCAACCTTTAAAACTAGGAAAAGGCAACACCTGTCACAATATTATGATATCCAAAATCCCAGACAATATCTCATATCAAGATAGCGGCATAATATTGATGTATCGCCCAGCCCTATTTAGGCAGCTCAAATTCCTGTGTGCTGTTTTACGAATGCAACAGTTTTGCATGTTTTTGAATATTTAAGTATGATATTGTGTTTGATAGATTGCACTTTAATCAGCCAGTCTGCATCGGAGCAGAGTGCTGAATCCCAACATCAAGAGGAACATGGAGATCAGGAGGAAGGAGGAGAGACGGCCAATAAGGAGGATGACAAGTGTAACTTTATGGATTTCCCTGTGAAAGAAGTGGCAGAGCAGCTGACCAGACTAGATGCTGTAGGTGTCAACAAGATAAAATTTCTAAGCTCATTTTTGTGTTTCTGGGGGGTTTTGTTCTCTGAAATGCTTCCTTGGACCTCTTTCCTTCTTTCTACCGCACTCATTCGTTTTCCCTCCCTCCTGTAGGAGCTGTTTGTGAGAGTGGTGCCCTTCCACTGCCTGGGCTGCGTCTGGTCCCAGCGTGACAAGAAGGAAAACCGCAACCTGGCTCCCACTGTCCGAGCCACCATTTCCCAGTTCAACGCTGTCACCAACCGTGTCATCACGTCCCTGCTCTGCCCACCCACGCCCAGCCCTGCCACCTCCTCTCCTGTCTCTTCTCCCATTGCCCCGTCTTCCTTCCTCTTCCCCTCCACTGCCCCAGGCTCACCCCGCTCATCACACACTAGCCCTGCCTGCAGAGCACGCATTATTGAGAAGTGGATAGCCATTGCACAGGTCAGGATGAAAGAGGGACCTGCGAGAAAATAGGGCCAAGTATAGAAAAATGGCCAAATTCATTTATAAGTTAGTGACATACTGTGGACATAACTTTGACTTAAAGGATAATTCTGGTATTTTTAAACCTGGACCCTATTTTCCCATCTTTTTGGGTGTAAATGATTACAGGGGACAAAAACTTTTGGAATTGCTCCAATATTAAGGGAGAACACTATAACCAGCAACTGCAAAATGGCTGCAACATAATCCAACGGGGCTTATGTCAGCATCAGAGTACGTACACTAAAAGTGCTTGTTTTTGCCCTATTATTCATTTAGACTCCAAAAGATGGGAAAATATGGCACAGGTTTAAAAATACTAGAACTATTCTTTCACCTTTGAGTGAAAAGGCTGCAAGTGAGTTGACACTTTGCAGGACTTTTGTTGAGTCACTATAGAAAAGTATTAGACCATCTGTGTGTGTTTGTGCTGCTTGTTGACTTAGACCTGACTTGCTGTGCTCTCTGTAGGAGTGCAGACAGCTGAAGAATTTCTCCTCTCTGAGAGCCATCCTTTCAGCCCTGCAGTCCAACGCTGTCTATCGCCTCAAGAGGACCTGGGCTGCCGTCAGCAGGTCAGAGAGCATTTTCAAGGCCCCAATAACCCATAACCCAGTCATTATGTAGTTTTTTACTCAGTTAAAGCAGAATAAAAGCCGAATGAAAATAGTTTATAAAATGAACAGAAAGGAGATAAGGGAGAAAATAATTTCTAGAATGGTTTTCCAAAATTATTTCTCTTCTGGCTCACTGAATCGCAAATAGAAGGCTCTGCAATGCACATTACAGGTTATTAGAGTTTACCAAGATGGATTATGCAGGATATTGAAGCTACAAAATGACAAGAACAAGAGTTTTCTTAACTGCTTGGATTTGTTTTCAGGGAGTGTATGGCAAGTTTTGACCACCTGTGTGAGACCTTCCCTGATGAAAACTGTGTGCTGACCAGCAGAGAGATCCTGGAGGTGGTGAGTACATTATGTTTCCTAAATTAACACACATTCAGAGTAATGTGGACTGATGGTCTTGAGTACGAAGGAGGAGGACAGCACTCTCAAAAGGGTCTTTAAAGTTTTATTGGCGCGGATGGTGATATAGCCATCCTCAGCAAAACGTCTGGGCCAATAAAAATGTAAAAACCCTATTGAGAGTGCTGGCCTCCTCCTTGGAATATTTTATTTAGGATGCAGCACCCATTGAAACCATAAAAATATAAAAATTATAAAACTAAAAACTAACTAAAAAACTATAAACTATAATGAACTGGGCTTGAGTTCAGTAACATCATTGAATGCAGGTTCCTGCTGGGACTTGAAAATCCTTGAAAGATTGTGGATTTGAGAAAAATGCACTTGCATTTTTAAAACTAAAGATCAAAAGTTACAAGAAGACTCCCACACACTGTCTAACTTGCAGTAATACATTATTTTACAATGTTGCGGTGCTAGACCTCCATCAGGCATTTGCAGAGTTTTTACTGCAATAGGTGCTACCCTCTCCTACATACCTGTCTCATGGAAGAGGTGTGCAGAGTTTCCTTTTGAGTTTAAAACTAAAGATCAACATCCTCAGCAAAACTCTGTGATGATTATTTGCTTTGATATAGCTGTAGTTGTAAAATTGATTTCATCAGGATTTTGACCCCTTGAAATTTAAATTTAAAAACCTTTAAAGTCATCGAAAAGTCCTTGAATGTTATGTTCAAGGGAATGTAGGAAACCCGTGCAACATTTATGAAGGTGTTAACAAATGGAATTTTTGAGTTATCACAGTTTCAGAATGCTATGGTATCACAGTGTTATTGTAACAAAAAAACTGCTGAACAAAATATTTCATGCATGCATTTGCGTAACCACTACAGTTAGATCTAATAATTAAATCACCAAGCTATTCCCTGCTATGTGGACGTACCACACACTAGCGTACAGTAGGCTTATGCTTACGTAACCACACTGTCTGGTGTACTCACATTGTATTTCCCTTTTTCAAGGCTCTGAAGGCCCTACACAGCTTAAACAGTGCATACTGTAATGTCCCCAAGCAGTGCACTGTACAAAAAGTGTTACAGACAAATACCCTGAGCCCGGTACATACAGGGTACTCCTCAAGCTATCAATTACAGAAACAGGAAATTACTTAAAAATTGATAATTGACACAGAAATTTCTTCAGATAGTTTTGGTTTCACTTCAGTCTCATGATTTTCAAACTAAGGTTACAGGACAAAACTCAAGAAAATTGCTTAAAAGCCACTGAATTTTTTTTTTTTTTCTGCCTGCCAGTTTTTCCTCTTTGTTTCAGAAACTGCTCCACCACTGAAAGCAATTGATATGAATGTTTATTTAGTGATATGGCTGTTATCACGTTCAGACCAGTCTCCATAAAGTAATGAAAGAACCATTGTTCACGGTAAATGCAGGTGAAATAGAACTCCAAATAAAGGTGACTTGTGGCGTACCAATAATAATTATCACTTGAACAATTAGGATCCTTACTAATCTTATTGAGCATATATAATACTCCCCTTACACACAAGCAAAGTGTGGGTAAAACCAGCACGACATCCTGTAAGCAGATACACGTGTGTGTATGAACACATGATCATGAACACTGAGTGCATGTTAAATAGTTGGCACTCAGACAAACCTGCAGATTGTGACATTGAGACACCTTGTCACACACCCAAGAACGCTGTTAGTAGGTGCTCTGTCATGTGAATAATAGTTATGTAACTGCCTTAATCTTGTTGTCATCTAACCACCCACAGTACTCTCACATCAAAAAATTATATAAACTGGGTGTTACATCTAGATCCTTCTAGATAAAATCTAATAGGCATCTTTTTATCTGTCTGATGCAGGATGGGAGTCACCCAGAGGACAATGCCACCCTGGGCTGCAAATCACCCAGACTCTGCCCTGCATCCAAACAAATGGTGAGACTATCTTCCACCCAAAATAATGTGATTTTCTTGGAAATAACCTTTCGTTCCACACTTTGAAGTTCAACCAGCAAAATATGTCAGTCTGCCAGCCAGTGCAAAATAAAAAGCAGAGCTCTGTATTTCTCACTGGCTGGGTCATCAGTTCTGCTTCCCTAAAAGTCACATGTAGATTCAGTAGTCTAGAGTCTAGGCTAAAGTTACAGCTTACACATGCTACTAAAATAGACTTCAGATTTCCAGTTCCTTATTCCTCATTCATCAGTTTGTTTCATGGAAAAGCTTACGCACTTAGAAATCACACAGCTGTTATTACCCCCTATGTTGGCAGGGATATAAAACTTGATGTGTTTCCCACAGGTAGCAGTTTACTTAAGTGAGATGACATGGAGCTGTGTGCAAAATGTTTTGTATTCCTCTGTTCAGTCTGTTAATGATGATGGCCTTGATCATTTTTAACTTGTGTTTGTATATGTGTCTAAGGAAGCCAGATTTTTGGAGCAGAAATCCAGCAGAAACATGTATTGAAGATGTAATATAATGCAGTGCATTACTGTAATAATAATACAGCTTTGTCATTTTTTTGTTTGTTTTTTTGAGACTCACTCACAGCACCACCGTCCATTGTTAGGCAGTTCAAAATGCAAGTATGTGGAGGATAGGTGGTGAATTTTGACAGAGTTTAGAAACGTCAACATTTGTCCTGCCGCAGTGGGGGTTCTGTCATTACAGGAGGATAGTAGTTAGTATGAACAGTTGGCTGGTTTGTGGATTTACAGGTGGTGCACCCATCTGTTGGTAAACTGTATGTGACTTAACATTTTCAAAATGTTCATTGTATGCAACACAGGATATGTGCGGATATTGATGAATGTTACTGGAACCAGCATGTCTGGATCAGAAGCAGTTTTAATTTTGACAGGTACTGATAGTCCACAAGTGGACTATCAATACCTGTCAAAATACTATTAACAAAAAATAGTGTTTCCTCACATCGCTCTCTGGCTTCCTTTGTGAGCTTTTCCCTACATAAACAAGTTTCCTTTGTGCGTTTTATGTGCTTAGCGACCAGAAAAGCTGACAAATCTGTCAAACCAGTGTGCACAGCATACCAGCCAAATGTAAGCAAAAGAGGCTACCCTCAACTAATGGTAGCACAACCCCACAATACAGCGCCCCTTTCACCCACATAGTGATGTTCATTCCCAAGCTCTATTCCAAAAATAAGAGAGTGGCCCAGAAAGTGAAAGCCAGACATCTCAGCAGCTGGTGAAGTAGTCACTGAGTCAGTGGCATCGATCAACAATCCTTTCAGTCCGCTGCAGACATTTTAAGGGGGCATTTTGTGATATGGCATAGTAAAAGTCTTAGTTATTGCATATTTACGTTATTGACTGAATGTAATTTGAACATGATTGAAGAAGATTTCTTGTCCTCTTCATTGCCCCTCAGAGTTCCACCAGCGGCATTGTGCCATACCTGGGCACCTACTTGACTGTCCTCACCATGCTGGACACTGCGCTTACTGACACTGTGGAGGTGAGCGCATATCACGCCTGCACATCCCACAAACCGCCTGCTGTTTTTGATGGTTCCTTTATGGCAGTTTAGTAGACTTATGATCCCATATAACTCTAATTACTGTCTCCTATTCCAAAGGGCGGACTCATCAACTTTGAGAAGCGCAGAAGGGTAGGTGTCACCTCCTAGTGGTGGCTCAAAGAAAGGCTACCATTGTTCTCAGTTTTCATAACCACTTCTGAGCTATTTCTGACTGTTCTGTCCTATTTTCTTCTTTTCTTTTCTAGGAATTTGAGATTCTTTCTCAGATCCGGCAACTTCAGGCCTCCTGTTCCCACTACAGCCTTCCAGTCGACCCTCACATCACTGCCTGGCTGCAGGCACACACACTGCTCACTGACCAGGAGAGGTGAGACACGCGCACTGACACCGCTTCATAGGTGTGTAGTGCTGTCCTCTATATCTCAGTTCCTTGTCTCTCTTTTTTTTTTTTTTTTGTCGGTCTCCTCTAGCTATGAGCTGTCCCGTGATCTGGAGCCCCCGGTGGACCCCTGTCCCAGCTCACCTACTCCATGGAGTCATCGTCTACTCACTAAAAAGCTCACCTCGTAAGTCTGCAGGACCCGCTGCATTTTACCACAAGTTTATCTTGTTATGACAATAACTGCCGTGATTATTTCTCCGTCTTGCTTATTAACCCGCACAGGGTTATAATCACAGTTAATAAGCAACAGCCTGCACATAGAAAGTACATTCTCTGTCCTGCCCTGTAAGAATGGTTTTCAGGCACTGATCACTTAATAACAGTCATCTCTGTGTACAGGTTGCGAACAGCGAGTGAGAGCTCCAACAGGAAGACTCATGCTGACCAGATCAGCGTGTCGTCCTCTGGTTCCAGCAGTTCAGAGATGGAGGACCTGTCCACCCCACAGCCTTTACCCCTCAGACTCAAATTCAAGGTGTGTGCACTGGCAGCACCCAAAATTCACTTATCTGGTACACTTGCCAAGGCCTGAAAAGAACCTGCCAAGAATCATTTTTACCCGCCAGAATAATATACATTTTCTCAGATATGTCACCCTACAGTGCACTTTCATGTAGAGAATCAAGCACTGTATAATGTATTTGTTTATATTCTGCATAATTTTTCTTTTGGTGATCTCACACTTGGGAATAACAGCAACCAACATTAGGGTAGTTAACTGTCTTGACGCTCTGATGTTTACATACTACTGCTTTGTTTACAGCAGCGTTACGGACAGCCAATCAACAGCCTGTTTGAGCTGCTGTTCTGCTTTGATTTATTCATGATCAGTGAGGCCACAGTGGTCTGTCGGGATTAAGGTCTGTATTTAACTGAGGCGTGTAAATGTTATCATCTCAAAACGTCTCAGGCCGTTGTGATGGGTGATGCTTATTAGCATATCTGCCAAAGACAAATTTTACCGGCATTCGCCACTTGGCATGTGTAATTTTCAGAAGTTCACCATTTTCTTCCGGAGAGAAGTTACCTGGGAATGACAGCAAAATAATCAAATTCGTCTTTTGTCTTTTCCTCTCTACCTTTCCCTCAGTCACTGTCGGGCTCTCTCCACAACGTAGCTGAGGACTTCTCCTCGACCTCCATCTCCTCCTCCTCCCCCAGTCTGTCCGCCTCCTCTTGCAGCTCCTCCCACCCAGACCTCAGCTCGTCCTCCCTCGTAATGAGCCCCGACGCATCGTCTTCCACCTGCTCTCCTCAGTCTCTGCTGCCTGTATACAACAAGCAGGTTGCTGACTCCTGCATTATCAGGGTCAGTGTGGAGTGTGGCAACAATGGCAACGTCTACAAGAGCATACTGGTGAGAAAAAAGGAAATGAGCTTCTTTGTAACCTACCATACTCATGCTTCTGAGGAAAACGGTGTTGTAACATTTATGTTTCAAAATCTTCACACCACCATAACGTCATCATTCAAGCAGTCATTTGAACTGAAACTGGATTTTCACACAAATGTCGGAAAACTAGATGATTCCCAGGATTTATGGGAGTGACATGAACAATGATTAACACGTTTCCATAGAGCTGCAACCATTAAAATAATATGCCACTAACAAACACAGTACTCAACAATGGAAAAGTCCATATGCCTCACTTCATGATGGGGAAATGTGAAAGTATAGTTAAGTTAAATGCCAAGAAGAAACAGGAATTTTGAGAAGGAAATAGTTTTATATGATCATATTGTTCTCTATTAACATTATCACCAACCTTTTATAATAAATGAACCACATTATATCCATGACGTTTGTTCTCTTCCAATATAAGCAAATAAGCTATGATATTTTGGGACTATCGATGTACGCTGTACTTAAGTGCAACAGTCTCTTGACATGCATCTGTCATATTGTAGATTCTTGAGCATAACTCCTCCACACTTGGCTGTCAGTAAGGCTGCTGCTGGACTGAGAAGATGGTCACACAGACTGTTGCTCTGCAGTGTTTCCACAGAGCATCAAGGATTAAAATAAGATGCCACTAACAAACGCAGTGAAAAATCTTTAGATCAAAAGACCATTTCTATGTACAGGTATATGGAAAATCTGGTTATTGATCGTTCCATATAAACGCCATATCACAACTGCCCTGATCTCAGCTGGGATAAGGCTCATATTCAGATGGAAATGTACTCACTGTAACTGTCACAGGCTGATAAGGAACCTGTTGACTTTGAAATGGGAGTTGAACAATTCAACAGTCAGCCTAAGAGAACATTACCTGCTTCCAGCGATGAGTGTGAAATATACAGAATACATAGGTAAAATATTGACTCTGGCTGTGTGTTGACATCTCCTCCTCTGTCCGCTCTCCAGCTGACCAGCCAAGACCACACACCCCAAGTGGTCCAGAGGGCTCTGGAGAAACACAACATGGAGGGTGTCAGCTGCCATGACTTCAGCCTCACCCAGGTGCTCAACAATGGAAAAGGTGATTATCTCCTCCATAGGCCTCACTTCCAGCAGTATAACCACTAATCTCTAATCTGCTCATATGAGACCCTCAAAGGCTACCAACACAATTGGGCTATGTAATTCTGTTTGAAGCTAAAGATTAGATTAATTGCATGACTGACACCATAACATTGTCAAAAAAATGCCTTTGGTCTTTGCATTTCCAACCCTAATTTGTTTGCTTTTTCATCCTTACATGTAACTGGGACCATATAGACAATATTCGGATGCAGCCACAATGGAGTTTGATAGCAGAGACATTTTCAGCAATCTAGAATATCAGTGCTAAACATTTTTGGGTTAAGAGTTTGGTACCAGTCTTTCAGAATCAAAGAGCAAAGGCCTCTTTCTAGCTTCACTTTTTTTATACAACAATCACACAGCAGGAAATCCATCATATAAGAGGCAGAAATACTACTTTGTTCTCTGACAGTAACCTCAATAGACCATAATGCACCGCACAGCCCATGCTGTGTTGAGTAAAGGGCATAACTCAACTTGAAAAACTTTTATTTGCTTTTATGCTAACCATAGTCACTTTCATGATTTCTTTCTCCATTTGTATTTCCAGCCCACAGCTGGGGGCTGGTTAATATTGTTGTGGGAAATGTGAGAAAGAACCAACTGAAGTAGATGAAACAGGTTGAGAGAAAACAGGCACAGCAACAAAATAATTTACAACAGTTAATCACAAAGCAACTCCTGGAATGCACTGGGCATCACAGATTGATATATAACAGTGTGAGAATGTCTGAGGCTGGATTTTTCCTTTAATCAGCATTCCTCTTTCTGCCCCAGAGCTCCAGATACCCGACAAAGCCAACGTGTTTTATGCTATGTGCACCTCAGCCAATTATGACTTTGTTCTGCGCCAGCGCTGGAAGAGCCATGGAAAACATCTTGGCTCCCCTTCCAGCCCCGGGGCTCAACCCAAGAGCCGCCATGCCAAGTGAATAGCACCAGTCCTGGGTGAATGTTGGAATTACATCAAGAGGAATAAAGGGGAACCAACCAGCAGAACTGCGGGTGTATCGTCGGCTCTGTGCCATGGAGTTGTCACTCTGAAACAGAACGAGTGTTTCTGCAACAGAGATACCCAAGTAAACTTTGAGAGCTGGGACTGAAACATAACTTAATATCATCTTCATCTGGGAGACTGCATGGATTACATGATGTCTGTTTTAAAGATATCATGCACAGAAATACGCCTTAAAGGAAATATTGTGCACAGCTTGAACAGTGACACAAAAAGATAACATAATGGGGAAATGTGAAAGTATAGTGAAGTTAAATGTCAATAAGAAACAGGACTTTTTAGAAGGAAATAGTTTTATATGATCATATTGTTCTCTATTAACGTTATCATCAACCTTTTATGATAAATGAACCACATTATACCCATGACTTTTGTTTTCTGCCAACATAAGCAAATAAGCTATGATATTTTAGGACTATTAATGTACGCTGTACTTAAATGCAGCAGCCTTTTGCCATGCATCTGTCATATTGCAGATTCTTGAGCATAACTCCTCCACACTTGGCCGTCAGTATGGCTGCTGCTGGACTCGGAAGATGGTCACACAGGCCGCGGCATTGCAGTGAAACACGATCTGTGTGGCTGCAGACTGGGGTGTATGGAAACTAGCTAGAGCACGTTGGACCTTGTTCTGTTTTAATCTGTATACCTTTTACATGTGTGAGCAGCAGGATCGTCTGTCTTTCTTACCACACAAGCCACAGAAAAAAGGCAATATTGCAAAGTAGGGATGTGTTCTATTAATCAGAGAGACAGCACCTCATATAGTGTCAAATTTTTTAAATTATTCAGCTGGTCTTGTTGAGATTTTCTTGTCTAGACATTATAAACTAATGGGGTTAACACTGCCGGAGCTGATAATAGTTATAGTGCAGATGAGATAAGTATAAAGATAATATAACTTAATGTTATGTCATTTTTATCACCTTTAAATATTTAAAGCATTTCAATGTTTAGCTTACTGAGTGCCATTGTGGTGTAAATGTATTTATACATATATGTATGTTTTGTTTTTTTTTTTTTTTGTTTTTTGTTTGTTTTTTTGCGGAGGTAAAATTGAAGGGCTCAAATCATAGAATTGTCCCCCTCTCAGTTTTAAATGCTAAACTGACCTTTGACTGCACATGTCCTTTATTTTTTGTACTCTAACTAAAGATAATGAAATCTATAATATATTATGTTTGCAAGTATTTTTCTGTCTGCTCTTGTTAAATGAAGGAAATACGGTATGTGACTGTAGCGTGTATGGGTTCGCACTTGCATATGTGTGAGTCTTAAAGTGGCCTTGTGTTTATACCTAGTGGGCTATGGCACTTAGGCTAATGATTCAAAATAGATTGGTGCTCAGATACAAATATGGGATGGGTCACTGACTGTTGCATGGTCCTTATTAAGTGTAAAGGTTGTGATTTGGGCAGGAAAGCTGATCACTGTAGGCTGCAATGTGGGACATCTTTGCTCAGTTTGCCAATACAACAGACCTTCAATGAGTGAAATACAGCTTACTGTACCTGCAGGTGATGCAGACCGTTTTCTGTGCTGAGCCAGATTAGTCTGTTGAATGATTTCTGTAAGTGAATGCGTGTCCTAGGATGTGAATTTAATTTGAGAAGAAATATTTCCCCCAGTGATTTGACATCCTCCCCAAAACAAGCAAGGCAGCTCTCTGGAATTATCAAAAAGTGAATTTTGTGTTTTTGAAAATGTATTTATGCGATATAATCTAAGTCAAATATTATGTTCTCCCTTTGATGCACATGCAGCCACAGTGGTTTACACGTCACTTTAAAATCTATTCAAATTAAGAGAAACACTGCTTCTTGAGTTTTGTGAGGGATTTCCATCACTGGGTCCAGCTTTAATGCTAATGTGGTGTTCAGAGTGAGGAGGAGGACTGGTACCAAGACTGTTTGGCAGCCATGAGAAATGCATGATGAGTCCAAGCATCTGTCTGTTGACTTATTGGTTGGCTCTTTTATTTGTTCTCTCCTTCACTCTGTGGGTCTGAACTGTGAGTGAAGTGAGATTGTCAAGATTATGTCTGTCATACTGTGAGTCTAAATGTGTATAATGTTTTATTTCAATAGATGCTATATTTTTCAAATTTAATCTAAGCAGTTGCTTTTCAGAGTCACTTATTTCTAATTATTATCACGTCTATTAATAAAGTCATTATACTGCAAATGATTATCATTGTGTCCACATTGAAATTAATTGTATTTTATTACATGACTTGTTAATAGATGTCATAAGTCGTAATTCCTAATATGAAAATGGCAAAACCAACCAAGTGTCAACTTAAAGCATAGAGTGTTTCTGTTTTTATATCAGCCTTTATTAAAAAATATTATCTCAGGCTATCTCAGTTAAGTACCAACTCTGAGCTGTAATTTGCACTGTGAACTCTCTGCTCTGCTGCAATGATCCAGATAAAAATCACATTGCCTCCGATCACTAGATGGCGCCAGACGAAAAAGCTTTTTATGTTTATTTCAACCATTGTGATTCATGATAGGGATTAGACCAGGAAATATTTTAGATACCTTCACTTGAAAAAAAAAAATGTGAAAAGTAAATTCTGGGCAATGCAAACAGACAGAATCACAATAACAAATTATGCAAAAAATATGTGTATGTTTAAACTGTCAGTAGCCCTTAAGAAGATATTGTGATTTCTGAGATGAACAAGTTGTGAATCCAACAGAGACAGAGCTATTCCCTCTGCAGAGATACTGGATCAGCTCATAATTTATGTTTTTAAGTGGCTTAAATCTGGTGTCTGAAAAGTATTTTACATGCTATGGACATTCTTGTTCCAGTCAAAATCAATTAAGCAATCAAGTAATTTTGAAGTCATGTCATCATCGGCATGTTTTGATGAATTTGGTGAAGATAAAATGAAATGATATTGAACCTTGTTGGGAAATTTAATTAGGATGTTGCAGCAGCAAAACTTGGCAGACAAAGCAGCTAATGAGCAGTAAAAACAAATTCTGAATCATGATCACGACTAAAAGCTGTGAGAAAGTCGTCAAATGCATGAAGAGGAGAATGAGGAGAGAGAGAGAGAGGAGTCAACCAGCAGCCCAGCCATTCTCCCACCTCTGCTCCTCTGTTTCTGAGGGGTCAGAGGTCAACCTGACAGATGTGTGTGTCCTGATGGGAGGTTGGGACCCGTCTCGCCTTTTTGCTCTGTGGTCACTGCTGCTGTGACACTTTGTCCTTCCCAGATTTCTATTAAACACATTTCTCCGCCTCTCACACACTCTGCACTTCCTCTCTGTGGGAGTTACCATTCCAGGAAACCTCTGAAAATGGTCAGTGTGTGTGTGTGTGTGTGTGTGTGTGTGTGTGTGTTTGTGTTTGTGTAGCTGGACCAGGGATATTCTCTGGAGAACAATAAACTTATTTCACTTTATTTCCTTTCCTCAGATTATTTTTATCCTTTTTTATTCCTTTCCTCTGCTCTCTGCCCTTGCTGTGCCTTCACAGTTTTACTTACAGTGTGGACTGGGTTTACCTGCGTGTGTGTGGTGTTATGTAATGGTCTGTATGCGTGTGTGTGTGTATCAGGCTACCAGTACGTCCACCCTGTGTGACACATACATTAGTTTGAGCTGATCCTCTGTCACCACCTGTGCCTGGGTGTCAGGATGTCACACTGACACACTTTTGACTTGGCTCACTACCTCCATGTGAGCTTCTAGTCACATGCTCCCCGCACCCTAATTTGACAGCATAGATTACATTAAGACGTCTGTGTGTGTGTGTGTGTGTGTGTGTGTGTGTGTGTGTGTGCAAATTTTATCATGTGCAGCTGAAGAGACAAGTCCTTTTTTATTCCCAGGGTGGAACCGTGTTCTCCACTGTTGGTTTGTTTTCCTCATGTCTTCTTCCATG
>OMKZ01054501.1:0-25059 GCA_900302535.1 Neoniphon sammara
CAAGACTGTGAATGTGTATGTGTGTGTGTATGTGTGTGAGTGTGGGAAGAGGGAAGTGTCTCAGGGCAAGGTGTAAGCATATGAAACATGGAAGGAAGAACATATTATTTTTTATCACATTTCATCCTTGACATATTGAATTTCATCCAAGTTTCACCTGTCACATATTGTCCATGAATAGACCGGTATATAAATCTTTCTCCCGTGTGTGGACATATAATATGTCAGAAACAGGTCCATCATTGCCTCCTTCTGAACCCTCCTAGAAGAACAATCCTTTAATGAAAAGCAAAGCATTGAGGGTGCAGCAGGGGACAGAGGCAGAGACTTAGTTTCCTGTAAAGAGGCAAAGCAAACAAGTATCAGGGTGTATTAGTGTACATTTGCCAAATATCTCTCCACATAAAATATGATTAGTATGACTGTGTCCAATGTAACATTTTCAGTGGATGACTGATGCATTTGGGATGATAATTTTCAGCAGAAATAGGGAAAATATCAACAAAACATTTAATATGATCATACTGTGCCTGATTGATGCATGATAAATTAAATCCCCACACCTAAAAATGACAATGATTTTACAGCTAATGTAACTCATATACTACATGTGTTTGTGCTTTCAAAAAGTCAACCTTCCAGAGATTAAGAAAACTGATTTTCCTACTGGCATCCATGTATTCCTATCATTTATAATACATTTTCAGTGTTTTGGCTTGTTCCCTAAATCACAAAACATTATCTACACAAGGGGGACTATATCAGCTTTCTCTTACAACAAAAGAGGCATAATATTTCTGGAGCAAATGGAGTGATACATCGTGTACCATCACTGTCCTGGCCTGGAAGTCAGACAGCTCAGCTGGATCCACTGCAGTGATTGCTGGTTGGTCTTGCACTTTGTCGAGTCTGAAAAGCTTGAATAGACAGTAAAGCTGATGCTGATGCTGTGTCTCGGCTTCCTGTGACACCAGATTAACAGTCCACTGTAGCTGCAGAACAGTACCTGCATAGGATAAAGGCACACTGAATTGCATAGATAATGGGAAAGCAGAGCCAAAAAGCAGAGAGTTAATGCTTCTCCATATCTCCTGAAGGATGACAGTGTCACCTTGGGACAAATAGCTGTCGTTCTGATTATGGGTGCAGACATGTGGGTGGGCGTCCACTCCCCTCCAGCCCCGTCCCAGACAGCAAGGGTGGTCACGCTCTGGTCTGCCTTTGTGCTTGTCACATAGCCAAACCTTGTTTCCACAAAGAAAGGGAGAGTTAGGTAAGAGTTGTGGCTCCCTCTGCTGATCTCTGGGAATCACCCTCACCCAATTAAAAGCTGTAAAATGGGCCTTTGCAATGGCCTGGAAGAGAAAGCAGTACCAATTTGATTAAAAAAAAAACAACAAAACAATAATGTTGCACTCTAAAAATAGATGCTTGTTTCTAGTGTGCATGTAGCATGTAGTTTCTGGATGGCCTTTCATGCTCCCATCCAAGCTCACTGCACTGGGCCGGCTGCTGAACGGATACAAAGGACGCATCACTGAGTCAGAAACAAATGAGGGAGCCCGAGGGCACGTCCTTTCTCATGCATTAAAATCTGGAAATGAGATGTTGCATTTGTGAATATGAATATAAATGTGCTTATGCCCAAATGTGTGTGTGCACTGTACCTGCAGGAGATTGGGCCCATGATCAGACGCATAAATAGTTAGAACTGAAGGGTCATGCGAGTGTATTTCTTTAACCTGGGCTCTATGTGAAACCTTTCCTTCCATCAGACAGTGGACAGTCATGTCCTGGAGCGAGGCAGAGACCCAAAAAGATCCAGGGAAAAGAAAAATAATGTATCGGTCTAACATTAAAATGAGAATCAGACTAATTTTCATTCACTGTCTTCACCTGCTAATTTTTATTCAGGGTCACAGGTTGGCAGTCAAAGACAGGGCTGGCATAGATAGGCAGACAATCACACTCATGACTGGCAATGGAGAATCAACAATCCACCTGACTTCTATGACCTTGGACTGGGGGAAACTGCAGTGCCTGTACTGCAAAAATCCCCGGTTTAACAAGTTCTTTAATCTCGTATTCACTCTTAAAATCTTGTTTTTCTCATACCAAGTGAAAAACACTACACGTGGGATGAGATAATGCCGCTTGTTTCAGGATTTTTTGATGGGACAAGTATAAATACATTGAAACAAGGCTAAGTAAGGCAGATCAGCCCACCAGTATCTAGAAAATGACACTTGATTCAAGAAAATTCTGGAAAGAAGTTGATTAGCTTTGGAAATTAGTAGAATTATGTCATCCCATCAACAGATTTTTTTTCATTTAAGAAAAAGAAGGATATAACTCTGGACATAAGACTAAAGGATTTGTTAAGAAGCCCACCTGAGCATGTGGACAACATACAAACTCAAAGCCAGAGAGGGACAGAGTCTTTTTTGCTGTGCTGCCCTGGCATCATTTTCTTAAGTTCAATATAAATGTACAGAAATTTGTCTGCGTGGCATTAGTGCGCAAACATGCTGACTCACATAAGGACAAGAGGACCTCACATGCAAACAGTGCCAGAGGACAGTGTAGGACGACCACATCTTAAACATAACATGCCGTACACCAGGAGAGCAGAAGCGAGACCTGCACCAAAAGCCGACTATGAATCAACTTGACTTGAATGAGGAGTTGTCATGTATGGAGAGTGCAGTGGCCAGCCAAAGCCATTACCTGTTCCTGCTGTTTGACAGGCAGGTGGTTGCTGCGGCTCTCATTTAGCAGAAGGCATTTGAATTTGCTTTTGGCATCATGCAGCCCTGGCAGCGGACCTTTAAATCCATTAGGCCTTTTGTCTGCTTTTGTCTCAGGAATCGAACACCTCAGGCAGGGCTGAGCCCAATATTTAGAGCACTGCCATTCAGAAGTTTCTGATGCATTGGACTCTTTCACATCCTGAAAGTCTCAGTTTAATTCAGTGATGTCATTGAATAATGGTGGATAGGAAAGACATTTATTATTACTAAGTATATCACGCTAAAATGCTAATGTCACTCTATTATGTACCCGAGTTCCAGGAAAAGACAAAGATTCATTTCTCTTTTTATCCACATTAACAGTGACAATCCATTATCACAGCACAGTTCCTCACTTGTGACTGGAAAGTGAGAGTAATTGGTCTTTACATTCAGCCATTGCTGCGCTGCATTCGCTTGTACACCTGTTTCCATTCACCTTGTGCATCTGAACATAGATGGCCATAAATTAGCCATTGACTTTCATGAGGTATTAGTGATGAACAAGTGGGTGCTGAATTCAAAGCTGCTCTTTCTTTCAAAGTGGGCCTATCATTAAAATGCTCCATGCAGTCAAGAGGTTTTAATGGAACAAGGCGAGAGACAAAACAATCTGATCTAAATTGGAGCGTGAGGGAAATTGGGAGTTTCTGCTAAGACTCAGCGTGACTGTTGCTTTTGAGTGCTCAACTCTAGATGAACTGTAGAGTTCACACACACACACACACACACACACACCTTGGTGGTCAAAAAACTCATGCTTCCATCACCAGCTGAATTCAAGTCATTTATCTTTAAAGATTTAGAAGTTGAACTGAGGCAGTGGATTTAAGCTGTTGCATGCATGCAGATATTTAATAAATTCTCCAGGCTCTGTCAAGGAGTAACAATATA
Source organism: Neoniphon sammara (assembly GCA_900302535.1). Taxonomy (NCBI): domain Eukaryota; kingdom Metazoa; phylum Chordata; class Actinopteri; order Holocentriformes; family Holocentridae; genus Neoniphon; species Neoniphon sammara. Next base: position 3,684 of record OMKZ01054501.1, read on the forward strand.
CTATATTTAATGTAATGGCACAAAGCAGTCAGATGATGGCAATATTGTACTCCTTTTTGCAGATTTGATTGTTTTTTTCCCCCTTTTGATGGCATAATAGTAACTCTTTTCATCTGATGTGAAGTGTGAGAGAGATTGTATATGGAATCAGGACAATCTGAGGTGAAAAGGACATCTGCAGATTTGAAGCCTCTTACAATGAATTCAAAGCCTCAGTAAGCACCTATAGCTCTACCAAAAATAGGTCACAGTAATCATGTCTAACAGCTCAAATCAGTACCTTGAAATTTTGTCAGAAGGCTGTCAAATATTTCAGACCTTTGGTTGTATCATTTTGTTGCATAAAAGAGTACAATTCACAGATGACACTGTCTACGGGCACAGTTTTAGGGGGAAATCTGGAATCTTGATTTTGGCTGTGGCTGCTACAGAGGTTCTCTGTGGGCTATTTTTTTGAGTTACCATTATGTTCATGGAATAGCCTCATCCTTTGCAGATCAATTTGAATAACAGCTTCCCATTTGAGCAACCCCCAGCAGCCATGTGCTTGTGTTAGTACTTCTCCTCTACAAGCTGTGATTCAAAGCAGCTTCATCACAACTGATGCAACACGGGATAAAAAAGAACAGAGATCAAGCTGTCACAGGGACCAACACAAGCACTGGATGGCTGAACATTATTGACAGCAACATTTGGCTGACCAGTGGCACCAGAAAAACACACACACACACACACACACATGATGGGCAGACAAAAGGGTAAGTGGGACACCAGGTCTCAGCCAGCAGCTGTAAATTGCTTCACTGGGCGGGGAAGGAGGCTGGTGAGCATCATTCGTGATATACTGAACAGACCTCCAGGACAATAGCACATAAAGTTAATGATAGTCTTGGACAATTAATCCCCTGCTTAAATGACACGAAAATCCCAGCAGACAGCGTAGGCGATTAACAAGTTGAACAAAATAGTTCTGGGTAGATTTTGAACAATTAATGCGTGTTTCTTGCCTGCAGCCAACTTTCAGCCGTGGGACTACATGTGATCAATAATCCATTCATTCATTAAAATTCACATAGGCTCACTCAGATCTTTGTGAGAGCTGCCTATAGAGCTGCGGCTTGATATTCTTGCCAACCAATTGCACTTCAAATTCTATTCATAGTACAGGATTGAATGAATTATTCTCTTCTAGATCTACCAGTGGTTTCCGAAGGGATGTGCGGGGGGCCACCAGGGGCCCTGGATAAGGAATATTTAAATTTCACTGTAATTTTCCTCCCTTGAGTTTGACGGGATTTGAAGGAGCTTCGATCCCCATGACCTACAGGTCTCCTTAACTGAAATTCCTAACTGATATCCAACAATAATAATAAAAAAAAACATTCGCAGACAGAGTTCCCTAGGACAAAATCCTTATAAAATGAGTGTCCGAGGTTGTATGGCTGTGTTACTGAGGCGAGAAAGTTTGGGAGCCGCTGGTCGGTCCACGCCTATCCCCTCTGTCCCGGCCTTGTTTGCCCTCCTCTCCCCTCCCCCCTATTTCTAAAGTCATGATGGCGGAACTGTAGACGTCGGGACGAGCAGGAGTGCACCGCCCGTCCTCGTTTCGCAATTGTATATAGTTATTTATTTATTCACCAAACTTTATCTTTCCCTCCGCCATGACCCGCTGGATCCCAACTAAAAAGGAGAAATACGGCGTCGGTAAGTTTTCCGCAGCCGCGACGCGTGTTTTGCTATTTGAAACCTCCACCTCTACTTCTCTGCTATGTGCAAGTAAACTAACTTCAAGGAAAAAGGGGGACTCTGGTGGCGTGAAGTTAGAACTTGCTTGCGACCTTGTTGTTGATAAATATGGAGTAAACAGTTTAATCCAGCAGGGCTCCCCAATTTGTTTCATGTCAAGGGCTTCGACATAGATCTGAATTGGACTCTATTCTGATGAGATTTTCCCCCGGCAGGGACCCACCTATCCTCTGTGAAGATATTTGCTGGTAGATATAACTTGGCTCACAACTGTGTAACTGTACTGTAGCTGGAGAGGTAAAAAGTGGGACACTCAAACCAAGAGTCCAATGTACACAGCGGTTGTTATGTATTCTCTCATTAAGTTTAGTTAAATGAAGTAACAGTGTAATTAAATTAATCCTCATTTCGCTGAGAGGTCCCTGGGGCCCCCCTCAAGGATCCCCGGGGGTCCCAGCAAGGGAACCACTGCTATGACCTGCAGTCTCTGTGTATTTGTGATTAAGGGAATATGGCTTGTATGGACACAGCGAGTCGGTGGCAGATTAGACAGGAATGAAATGTTTTTACTTGTGTGTTGGTAATGAATTGACTGTTGTTTTTTTTCTTACAACTTAACAATTTTACATAAGGGCTATTAGAGCTGCAATAGCTTGTAATGAGGTGTGGCCTAGTCACCTGTGTGTGTTCATGTACATGCATGCTATCTGGTACGCCTCCACACCCTGAAGGTAAATCAGTACCACTGTATATGAGCCTTCTTCTCCTGAACTGCAGTGAGTCAATAATCTGTGCAGGTATGGTGTTTAGTTACCATACTGAGTCAACGCTGAAAGCTGAGTGCACCTTTCTTGCTTTCACACAAACATGCTTCCTGGTGTGCAGCACATGAGGAACAGCCTTTATCCAGGGATATAAGGGGCTACGCCTAGCATTCAGCTAATCCTCTGATTGCTGGAATAGGTGTGAACCAGAGCCCTCGTCTCCAAATGTTTTGGCACGGCTATAATCAAGCCTGGATGCTCACACTGACTTTATCTCAGGTGTTAGAGAAAGTAGTGTCTTTCCCCTTGCTGTTATGAGGAAAAACATTCTTCTCAGAAATTCCAGGTGGGCATAGCGCACTCCACAGCACAAACACTCCCCCTCTTGGTTATATATGACCTTCTTTTAGCAGCTGATGCAGGGGAGTTTTCTATCTTAATCCTTTCAGATCCTAGAACAGCGTTCAAAACTGTTGCACTGTTTGATTTCGTACACTGTGCCATTCTCTTGCCTCAGAAAATAGGGTTGGTGTCACTAACACTGTACTTAATCCTTTAAATGCCATTGGACCCTGTACCAGGTCTTATGTTTTTAATCCGATTAGTAAAGCCAGGCTCTGCTCACATGCAGGCAACTAAATTTTGGATGAAAGAAGAGATCGCAAGGTTTCTGATAATATCAATTATATCATGCTAGCTAACAGGGAAATGTGGATAATGTGGGGCTTAAGATAGCACAATTTTTAATGGTGATTTTGTGACACCGCCATAACAGGATAGCTTCTCAGTTTTCACTTCCTGGAGACAAATGAAGTCCTAGAAGCTCAGATGAAGTATGCATACTCTCCAGTGGTTAGTTTTCCTTATTGGAGCTCTGTTTTCACATTATTCATATCTGTAATGACATTCTGCGGCTTTATTAGATTCCAGGGCCTGATCTCCTTAATAAGCGGCCATATAATGCTTAGACACCTGAATATATAAAAGCCAAGGCAGAGCTGGGTAGTTTTTGGTGAAAAGATGGTGTCAAATAAATGTACAGCTAATGTAAACAATGCTCATATTAGCATAACAACACAGTCGGGAACCAGTGGTGCACTGTATTTCATTTTGACCCCACCATTGTTTAGCACATCAATCAAAACACTTTTCCAGGAACTTGCCTCCAGTTATCAAAGTGGCTTAGAGAGGGCCAATAAAGCAAGTATATGACATTTATACTGCCATATTTAACTGATAGCTGTAAACGGCAAGAGTTTGCATATTGTGTGTTTTAATGCATATTGTATCATGGGATCAGTACACATGCTTTGCTTTACAGTTACTTATGAGGAGCACTATCCTTAATTTCTGCAAAGATTTTTTTGGGTGTTGTCCTTGTAAAGAGAAAACATGCCTTGAGATAACCACTGAAAATGTCTAAGTGTTGTGAAGTTTTTTGGCTTGTTTTTATTTAACGGTATGGTATTCATCAATGTATAGTGCATAGTGCTTTACAGGAAAGTAAAACAATATAGCAAAATAGATCGTAAACCTGAATAGATGGTGACCTGAAGATCTCAGGCTGCACGGAGGCTCATACAAAGTTAAAAGGTCACATGTACAGGATGGAGAGCCTTAAAAGTAATAAGTACAATTTTAAAGTCAATTCTAAAATGTAAAGGCAGTCAGTGAGGAGAAGCTAAAATTTGGGGAAGTAATATGATCAAACTTCTGGGTTTTTGTTAAAAGCCTAGCAGCAGAGTTTGGGGCGATGTAAGACAGAAGTAAAAATCATATTTCAGTAATCAAGACGAGACTAAGTAAAAGCACTGATAATAGATTCAGCGTCTCTAAAATTCAGAACCGATCTTATCTTAGCTATACTCCTAAATTGATAAAAACAAGATCTTACACTCATAACCTGGTGTTGTGGATTTCAAGTAAACGGTTAGAGCTCCTGCCCAGTCGTACTACGCAAAAAAACACAATGTCCATATTCACTAAATGCCATGTAAGTGTCCATAAAACCACGCATTCCTGCAGCTTAAAGTTCTTACCGTTTGCCCTGCAGGTGTTACATGCTGAGTGGGTGTCTCATTTTTTCCTAACTCAGTGAAAACAAATGTGAAATTGTTCAGCTGCCCAGCCTTCATAGATCACAATCACCACATTGCTGCTTGTTCATCTTCCAATGTCAAACCTGATAACTGCCAGTAATTTAGAGATAAGTGTTGACCTTGTTCTCAGTTTTGATGAACTGGCCAAACGGCTGGTCAGTCTTGTGTTTTTGAAAGCGGAGGCATAATTTCAAAGTGCAATCTTTTAATCAGTGAACAACCTGGAGAAAGGCATTTACGCTTTTGTTTTTTTCCCCTCTCATTTAGATAAGGCTATTGCAATTTCCTCTTTTGCTGTTAAAATGGTACTGCAGGGTATGTAACTAGAATAGGAAGATGACACCACATCATTCTAATTTTAGCCTCTTTACGCTATTAGCTTTGAATTTTAGAATTGACTTAATGATATATTGATAGCCTATAAGGGCTTACGAGCTGGAGCATAGCTTAAAATCTTTGCACAGATCGTTTTTGTCTGTCTAGACAGTAGATGGGAGGCAAAAGGCTTTTACATCAGGGCCTTTATGTTTTCAAACAGCATGCCTGAGGAGAATTGGATCAAAAGCAGCGTTAATAGACCTGCTTCTACCTGATGATTTTTTGTAGAGATACTTCTACCCATTTTTGGTAGCACTTGAAATCTTTAAAATTCATTATGCCTCCACACATGCTTCATAGCAGTTAAACGGCACATTCTTGAATACTGATGCATAATTTAGATTAGTATTCAGGTAATGTTAAGCCATTCCGTGGGTTTCATGTGATGTGCTACCTGTTTTATATTTGATTTTCTACCAATAATACTTAAAGATAATCATTTTTATTAAACCCAAATCTGCAGCTGCAGCATGGAACCCTCCTGGCCTGCCTCAAGCTTTTGTTCATATCTATTGATTTATTAAATCAAAAAATGTTCACGCTGAAACTGAGAATTGGTTGTGAATGCAGAGGATGTAGTACACCTTTGTAGAATTTAGTGTTCAAGCTTCTGCTGGTTGCTCGACTCTACATCTAGCACAGCCCTATCATTTGTTTTGTCTTCTCCAAATCTTGCAACAATATTTTTTGTTTTCATCTCCCAGGCAGTCTTCATATAGATTCTCATTAAACTGTCCTTATTTTGAGTGGCTGCCAGTGGCTGCTAAGACCACTCACCCATGGTGTTCTTTAATTATTGGCTAATCCAGCACTATGATAACCCATTCACGGTGAATGAGGCTGCCTTTGATTAAACATTAGTATGCACATTGACTTGAACCTGCCCTGATAGAGGTTTTATTGTAATCTTTCAAGAAGAGCTGGAGGCGCAGTATATCTTGGATGTTTACAAGTTAAAGTGGAAAATAGTGTGTCACAGAATTGCACCAGCGCACTGCGCTGCCAAGGTCCGGACTGTTGCCTTTAGTTTAGACAGTGTGGCATCACAACATGCTCGACTGGGCTGTAGCCATTGGCTTATTGCCATGCTGTTGCCAGGCCTGGACACTGTGTCAAGTTGGTGAATAGACCATTGTCACTCTCGGCATGACCAGAGGCAGATGTCATTTCTTTAGTCCGTGTCTCATTCAGGCATTATTTGTGGCTGCAACGGAATGATTTCCAAACGACAATGAAGAACCTCTTTCAGGACATTTCACAGCATGTCAATAACTCTATTAAATAAATCACTCGCATTATGTTATTATTTTAGCTTTTAAAGGCCTGGAAATTCTGCTCACATTATTGTTTGTTTGGTTTTGCTGACTTTCTGTACTGCTACAGTGATGTGAGGTACTTGCCAAAAAAAAAAATACTGGCTTACTGGTTTTATGGTGTTTCTGGTTGTTTGTCTTTTTCTCATCATCTTGGTTTTTCATCTTTGTTTATATAAAACATTTTGATGTGAGGATGAGCAATCTTGCAGTTAAGGTGCAGTTCAGATGAACCTGTGCACAGGATAATCCTACCGCATTGTAGGCATGGGCCTGCAATGTGTTAGAGCCCACGGGCTGGTTACACAAACATGGAGCAAGCACAGTCTTAGGATAAAAACTGTTTCCCAGTGGAGATCCATGTCTGTGCAAATGTGTATTTAGGAAAGCTGGAAAAATCTTTGACTGAGGAGGAACTCGTGGAGAGAGAGGGGTAGTCACATTCAGCTTTATGTCAAGTTTTGGTATTCAGACTGAGGTGTGATAAGCTCAGCCAGTTGAAGCGTGCTGTGAAATCTAGCCTCCAGCAACAAGCAATATCACCATGCAAGTCAGGGCAGAGCTCTGCTCATAGTTCCTCTATCGTGCTATGAGAATAGGTGTCTACGCAGTGTTGCAGCTCCCTCAAGTCATGACAAAGACCTTTGCTACAGTATTGTGTGTGAAGGTTCCTCTTTTGCAATGTCTTTCAGGTTTAGTGTGTGTGTGTGTGTGTGTGTGTGTGTGTGTGTGTGTGTGTGCGCTTGCATGCAGGCTTGTGTGATCCTTCCCATATGTGTCTGTTGGAAAGTTAAAAAGCAGAGGCAGAGCCGCCTCCAGGAAAGCTCTTAGATTAACAAACTGAGAACGAATGTAGGGAAGGGCAGGGCACTGATGACCCAGTTGGCAACACAGAGAGAGTGGAGTGTAACTATTGACCAGAGGGCTCAAGGGCTTGGTAATATCAGACGGAGGATGTGATGTCACTCCCCTTAAAGTTGAACTCCTCACGGTCTATATTGTAACAGACCTGCAAACTACCTGCCCCTGCACAGTCCATTTCCTCTAATGCTGAACACAGCCTCCGGGGATCAGTTTCAATGTGGAATCATTAAAATGCTTTAGAAGTTTGAGTCACACAGCCCTGCTGCACAAACACTCACCCTGCCGGTAGTTAAGAAGAATAAGATGAGGAATAAATCAAAGATCAAGATTCTTTACGCTTGCAAGTCCAGGTTCTAGGAAAAGGAGGATGAATTAGTTTCCTTTTCCAGCGAGCCTGCAAACCTCTGATCCAAGACTTTTTGAAAAACAGCCCTGCTCCTCTGCGTGTTATGTGATTGAAAGGGATTTTGGCATTTTGTTAATCTGCCGGACCTAGAGGAAGAATAAAACATGTCAATCAAAGCTGTTGGCCAGAGCCTTTCTTTTTAACAGTGCAATTGCTGGATGTTACGCGTGGCTCACATAATGAGATGGTCCTTCTCTGTCCCTTAGCAATCTACAATTATGATCCCAGAGGTGAGCCGGAGCTGTGTCTGCAGGTGGGGGACACTGTGCACATACTTGAGACATTTGAAGGTGAGTGAGCGTGAACAGTCAGCAAGCCCAGACATGCCCCTGCTCTACTTCTGCTAGCAAGCTGGTGCAGGAACTAAAAAGAGATGTTGAACTAACCAGCATTGTGTTGAGTATGTTATGCATAATGTAAATGAGTCTGCAGTCTCCCAGATAGTGCTTGTGACAGCCTGCACTGTCACCACTCCTGTCTTTTTTTTCACTCCCTCGCCCTCATTGTAATATGTGTCTGTCCTCAGGCTGGTATCGGGGCTACACGCTACGGGACAAATCACGAAAGGTGTGGGCATCAGCAGCACTACATTACCATATAACAAATGTGATGTCTATTGTTAGAACATATACTGTTATTAACTCACTCTTTCCTTAGGGCATTTTCCCAGCTTCCTACATCCACTTAAAGGAGGCCACAGTTGAGGGAATAGGGTGAGACCACAAATCAGTAAACAACATATCATCTTGATGATAATCCACTTTGCCTTTGCTTTGCCGCCCCTCCTTGTCATTCGGCAATAACAGAACAGTGCACTTGTAATTATGCTGCTCTCGGCTTTTGTTGGGAAATGATCCAACTGTTTATCATCTGTAGAAATGCACTTGAGTCTGTCCAGATGATGTGACATGATTTGTGAGTGATGCGCCGCTGTTCCAATATCGTATTTTCTCTCTCCTTGTGGTTGGTAGCCAGCAGGAAATAATTATCCCAGCAGATTTACCCCTGGTGCAGGAGCTGGGGGCGACCCTGAGGGAATGGGCACAGATATGGCACAAGCTCTATGTGGTATGTGTAGATTACCCCTCTGTTATCAGTCTGCCTCCATTACACACAGCATACTACTCTGCTTCTCACCACTTTGACTCTCACCGTAGTATTTTTTTTTTTTCCTCTGAAGAATGTGCTGTTGATAATGCATGGTGTATATCTGTGTATCTGACAGACAAACAAGACAACCCTGTTCAGGACTGTTCAGCAGATGGCCTACAGCCTCATCGAATATCGATCTCAGATAGTGTCAGGAACGCTGCCCAAGGATGACCTTGTGGAGCTCAAAAAGAAAGTCACAGCCAAGATTGATTATGGAAACCGGTATGAGCAGCGCTGACTTTCTGTACTGCAGTGAATTGCGTTCTGGCAGAATCACCATTGTAAAGTTTTATGTGCTTGAATCATAACGCTACGATTACGCCCTTGTAAACTCGTGAGGAAATTTGATTCTGTGTGTCTCCAAGGATTCTGGGATTGGACCTGGTGGTGCGAGATGAAGCAGGAAACACGCTGGATCCAGACTGTACTAGTACAGTCAGTCTGTTCCGGGCCCATGAAACCGCGTCCCGCAGCATTGATGACAGGATACAAGAGGAGAAGGCATGAATGTGTTTTATCGAAACAATAAATCACTTTTACTGTGTAATGTTAGCTGTCCATTTGAATGTGCATCTGTGCCCATGCATGTATTTGATCATCTGCAGACGCGGCTACAAAACCTGGAAATGAGGCGCCAGTCCCTGTTCAATACTGTACACACCTACAGTCTCCTCATGAACCTGAAAAACTTTGTATGCAACATCGGGGAAGATGCTGAGCTGCTCATGTCTCTCTATGACCCTGACCAGTCTGAATTCATCAGGTTAGCTCCTCACTGTTTTTTTGTTCCGTGATCATGCTATGATTACTATGATTAGCCTAGCTTATCTTAGTTTGATTGAGAAACCTTCACTGTTAGATGCCACCTAACCCTGTTGGAAGGGTTGGATCCAGAAATTAAAAAAAAAAAAAAAAAAAGCATTGTGCTGATGTAGATATATAATACCTGTAAGTTTCTCAGGCGATAAAGCTGGTACTTTAGCTCACTGGGTAGGGCAGTTAATTGTCATGCAAGGCTACTGGGTTTTAATTCCAGGGATGTCAAATGATTCAAACAGAGTTTGATTACAGAAAGTGCAGAATATTTACATTATTCTATGGTTTGACATGTTCAATTTAAAAGCTTTTTAGCTTTTTCTACCAAGACATCAAGAAAAAAAGCTTTATCCTTCACCATTATTAATCTTTTAGTTTGATAACATTAATTGATGGTGCACAGTGAAGATTGGGCCTATAAAAACATGTAATTGATGAGGTCTATTCATAAACATCCCCATAACTGACTGCATAATCCAAACAAGTATGAGTTCACGTCAGGTTACCACTCACGAAAATGGCCCCAGTAAGGTCATCTGCACCGGTCTGGTTGCAGCTTATCAAGGATTACGTGCTTGTTTTGAAACATATTAAAAACATTTTTCATGTCAGCAAGCATCTACCCTGCTGAGGTGTCCTTGTTCTAGACAATAAATCTCTTCAAGCTCCAGGGCTGCTGTCTGTATCTGACCCTGACCTATGACCTCCTGCAGGAGGACAAGCATAAAGGGAATCCACCTACTGGGATCAATAAACTGTCACACTGTTAAAAAATATGCATGCATCTCAAGATTTTCATGATGCTGTGCATTTCTTCTGCCAGATAGAATACTGCATTGGTTTTTGAGTGAATTTTGTCTTTTTTTTGTATTTCTCCTTATGCTTCAGATATGTAAGATATGCATTGGATATACTGATTTCTAACAGTTAATGTTATTTAAATTCATGCAGTGAGAACTTCCTGGTGCGCTGGGACAGTATGGGCATGCCTAAAGAAATTGAGAAACTCAACAATCTGCCTGCACTTTTCACGGTAACTGAATCCCACCCCACCGCCTATAGTCCGTCTGCTTTGGATTTAGTGCAAAACAAGTGTAATGCTGCCTGAAATCTATGACAAAGAAGACAATTTGCCCCTGGGTAACACCTAATTTATTGAGAATTTCACTCACATTAATGGAACATTTTTGATGTTTGCAGTGCATTCGCCTCCAGTGCATATCACTGCTGTTTGTATGGATGACTCAGGCGGGCACTTCTCTAGAACTAGTGGAGGTTTTGATTTACAGATTTACCATCAGGAAATGGTGCATCAAAATGTAGTAAAACCACATTCATCAGACAAAACACTTGCTCTGTGTGGTTCACTTTACTTCCTCAGAGCAAATAGGTCAAGAGACTCTTTTTCCTTAAACAAGCATCCAGAAAAATAAATAGAAAAAGTTGGAGACGTGATAAGTTTGAAGGCTTTGTTTCATGCATTTTATGCTGTTGTACTTTCCTTCTGACTGCTTCATGGTACGCTGGTCCAATATACTGTCTGGCTCTCACTGCACCTCCTTTGCAGCTGCCGCCATATATTATGCCATACAGCCTGAATGCACATAATGATTGAATATATATTTGGTTGCTGATTTGTGTAGTCCTCTGTCTAGTGTATGTGCTACCCTTCATCCTTGAATGCACTTTGGGTCCGTACAATGAATCCTCATCTGTGTGGTTGTCCTTTATGTCCAGGACCTCAGCAGCAGTGACTTGATCCGACAGCGACTCTTTCTGGTGTGTCAGATCATCAGAGTGGGTTGCATGGAGCTCAAAGAGGGAAAGAAACACACCGGGGGACTAAGGAGACCGTTTGGTGTGGCTGGTGAGATGGTTTTGAGATTGTTAGTGTCCTCATATTTGTGAAGCTGTTGAAGCAGTACTACAAAACTACACAAAACAGGCCTCATTTTATATTATGGCTATGGCATGGATAGTTCTGCTGAGGCCTAAAAACCAAAAAAAGATGGATCCGTGTTCTGGATGGAATCGAGACACCTGCTTCCTGACCTAGAAAATACCTCAGCTCTGTCTTGGCAAATGACTCAGTGGAAATTGGTTTAGCAACCGTCTTTTTGTTTTTGGCTAGATGATTAGTGGGTTTGATGAGAAATGGTTTCCTCTGGTGTCCCAGCAAATGGAGTGAAACCAGAGTCAGTAGGAATGCTTAACTCAGAAGTCACATTTTTCGAAGCCAGGAAAAAAAAGGGAAAAAAACACTTTAGGAAAAGAGCTGGGTGCAATGCACAATTCAGCTTCATCACCCACTGCAGGCAGGAGATCAAGAACCCTCAATCTGTCTTACTGTTCTGGTGCTAGGCAACAGGTGAGTGCGATCCAACAACTGGTTCTATTACTGAAGGAAATGCAGTCTCCAAAGTTAGAGTGGGAAAATTTCATTTTTGTGATAATAAAACTAGGAACTTCCTCTTTTACTGCTGTTTTGGCAATAAACAGACAATTGCATTTCAACTGCCAAATTAGCTTATCCTTGACAACAGCCTGCTGCCATGCCGTGATGCTCCCATTGTCATTGCAGTGATGGACATAACAGATATCGCCCATGGGAAAACGGACGACGAGGACAAACAGCATTTCATTCCTTTTCAGCAGTGAGTGATATTTTGATATTGTATTTTGATATTGTCAGACTCTGCTATGTCGTAACAGGCTCAACCTTGTCTTGTATAGTCATCCAGTACAACAAAGTAAAGTTGAGTACACTCGAGAGCAATGAATGGAAAAGAACTGGAATGGAATTTGAAGTATATATGTTTTTAAAAGATGTAATTCAACATTCTTAATCCTATGATGCATTTCAAGGACGAGTATGAAACCCTTTGCTTCTCAAAGACAGGCTTTAAAAGTGTGTCTTCCCATCAACTGCACATTTGGGGGGGTGATATACTTTCACAGGGTCCCAAGATGGAAGGAGCCTCAAAATATCTTGAATGATTGTCAACAAGATTTCAGGACCCATGTGAAACTCTAATATCCATGTTTGGCAACAGTGGGAAGTTAATCTTAATATTGTTTTGAGTCAAAATGCATCTGTTTTAGATGAACTCATTGGTCACGCAGAGGTGACAGTGACCTTCACCTAATCTGTGTTTGCTTATTCTCACCTCTCTCTGAGTTTACTGTCACCCCAGGAAAAAATCTGGCCAGGAAAATATTTCTGTAGGATATAATGTTTTGATGAACATCAGCCAAGGTTCATTAAAAGTTCTGATGATTAAATTTAAAGTGCTGAATCACTATTTTTAGGACATTCGTGTGACCTGAAATGCAAAAGTCATTGTGCATTTGCTGGGCTGTACTCTAGTCTAGACTTTGGCACAGTCACTGCTTACGCATAGTAGTTCTCAATTATGTCCCCTAAAGGCTTAGTAAAAGTTTCCTGGACATGCAGCTTTCTTGCTGCTCTACAATAAAAAAGCAGGGGTCTAAGGATCCCATTGCCTGTCTGATGAGTGTTTTTTTTTTACATCATACATTGTAACACTAACACAATTTTGCAATCTTGTGAATCCCTTGGTGCCAAGTACATGTATAATACCTACCTGCTAATAATGTAGCACTTATTTTATCATAAAATGGTCCCAAAGTTTTTTGTTCCCCGCCTCCCCCAAAAAAACATTGTCTTGCAAATGGAGCTAGTCAGTGAACAGTAAAAAGTAAAGGTTTTCATGATGGAAAAAACACATGGAGAACACTGTTTTCTTTTAATAGTGTGACTTTTAGATTAAGTCATTGTCCAGTCACAAAGACTGCAAAACAAACTGTACAGTATAGTTTGAATATCACATAAAATAGGCCTGACTTTCTAAGACTCCCAGTGCTCTGTGGTACATTGTCCTATGGTACTTACTTGAAAGAAATCAGGTGCAGGATGGGGCGATGTTGCATTTTTGTCAGGGGACCCAGAACTCCTTGCCTCTACAACTTGTCCATTCATTTGTTTGTCACCTGTCAGCCATGTTGGCAGCTGATTTTTCTCTCTCGCATCCCAATCCACCCCTCCCAGGATAGCGATGGAAACCTACATCCGTCAGAGGCAGCTCATCATGTCTCCGCTCATCCCGTCTCGAGTCATAGGAGAGAACGAGCCACTCACGGCTGTCTTCAACAAAGTCATTGCCACTCGGGAGGTCAATCACAAAGGCCAGGGTAAAAATGAAGCACTCACAGACACCGTGTCCCCTGTGATTACAGAGGGCCGCTCTAAATGGACCTTTTTGTTTTGAGGGAAATAAATGATGCGTGAGGTTTCACAGAGTCTATCCTTTCTGTGTCTGCCTCATTGAATTTCTTCATGTGTTGTGCTGGCAGGGCTATTTGTGACCCTGAAACTCCTGCCTGGGGACCTCGCCCAGGTCAGGAAGGACTACCCCCACTTTGTGGACCGCACCACGGCCATCGTCAGAAAGATGGGCTTTCCAGAAATCATCCTCCCAGGTGCATAAGCGCTTTAGTGCTGGACATTGCACTACACACACACCGGGGTTACATGCACTGTGCAGAAAAAATGTGGGGGTACATAAATGTTCGGCATGCCCACCTGATCATCTGTTGCTCCTCCTTCAGGAAACGTGAGGAATGATATATATGTGACCTTGCTGCAGGGAGAGTTTGACCGTGGTAAAAAGAAGACGCCTAAAAATGTGGAAGTCATACTGAGTGTGCATGATGATGAAGGCAATCCCATGGAGGTAAGACGCCAAAAAACATTATTAATAGACCAAATAATGTCATGGAAGTGCTGATTTTATTTTATTTTTTTTTTATATGTCTGAGCTTTATGTGATGGACTGTGCAGCACATCAGTGAGCTTCTACTTCAAATTTGATATATTCTTTGCAGGCCGAAGTTGATTGTGGAAGCATCCCAGAGTAAATTGATATTGCTTGTATCATGTAAACAAATTTGCCTCCTGCGATCTCTTGTAGAAAGCAGTATTTCCTGGGGCTGGGTATGATGGGATCACGGAGTACAAGTCTGTCATCTACTACCAGGTTAAGCAGCCTTGTTGGAATGAAACAGTGAAGGTAAGCATGTGCAAGAGTCACATGTGCTTGTACCAAGACAGGAGCAGCACTGCGCTTTGCACATAATATCTCAAGTGCTCCAATTACTCCCTCTAATGGATTTAGTTCAATATAATGAAATAATCTAAGGAACATATTTGCACAGCACGTGCTACTCATACAAATCTCCCAGCAGATAGTGTTTCCTCTGTGTCTGTAATCCCATATTCACACCCTCCTCAATCCCCCCCTTACTTTTTTTTCTCCCCCCTGCAAGGTGACAATTCCCATTGAAGATGTGTGCCGCTGTCACCTGAGGGTGATGTTTCGACACAGATCATCCCAGGACTGTGAGTGCCTTATTTGTCTGACAACCAGCTACATGTAATCCTGCCACCATGGTAAACAGGGCTAGCATGGCTGTTGGTGGCTCTGCCCTCGTGTCACGTTCCTGTTTTGCTTTCAGCCAGAGACAAATCGGAGAAGCCCTTCGGCATGGCCTTCGTACGCCTCATGAAAGGAGATGGGACCACGCTGAGAGATGGCAGGCACGACCTCATCGTCTATAAGGTGCACAGTTATGTTTCTATTTGTATTTTGTATAAATTGTAATATACTGAACTCATCCTTACAAGGGGAAGCATGCTGTTTATTGCTTTTATGTAATTACGCAAAAATTGTGTCTTTGAATAGCTGACAGTGGGCAGATGGATTATGCATGAATCTCTCCTCAATCAATAAATATGAAATTAGATCCCCGTCGATCGATACGTTTCATGATTCATTCCCTGTTTTATGAATTCCTTAGGTTGACACGAAAAAGGCGGAGGATGCAAAGGTTTATCTCACCTTGCCAGCGACCTGGGCCGAGGTGGAGGAGAAGGAGAAGCAGACGGGGAAGCAGTTCCACCACTCAGGAGTCATTCCTGTGACTAAAGACAGCTTCCAGATCGCCACGCTCACCTGCTCCACTAAACTCACTCAGAACGGTACCGCAGGGCACTATTTCTACTTTCCCAATGTCAGAGCAGCATGGAATCTGTGATAATTAAAGCGATGTCTTGTCATGAGTCATCTTTAAGAAATGAGGCAGATTCTACAGCGGATATTCTTTCTCTGTCTCGCATTGGCTCGAAATTCATTTAGCTGATCAGTGTTGCTGATATTTTGCTGATGTGTTGCCGCTGATTGAAGCACATTCGATTAGGCTTTCAATATTGAGATATCAATCTCGTTTAACTTCATTATCGGAAATGATGTTTTAATGGAGAAAGTTATGTACCTATTTGTTGTGATGCAGTGGATCTGCTTGGCCTGTTAAACTGGAGGTCAAAACCTGATGATCTGGACCAGATCCTGCAAAGACTAATGGAGGTCGAGGGAGGCGAGATTGTGAAAGTGAGTCCTCTACTTCACAGATTGCACACTAAATATGTAATATTCCTCTATATTTTATAGCTGTTTTTAATGCCCTTCAAATGGCAGCTTTATAATAGATGTCTGTTTTATGCACAGTTTCTCCAGGACACTCTTGATGCCCTTTTCAACATCATGATGGAGACTTCAGAAAAGGACACTTATGATACCCTGGTGTTCAATGCCTTGGTTAGTCCACATTGCCCGTAAATAGTACATTTTTCCATACAAGGGAGAAGTGCCATGCCTTGTTGACTCTGCAGAAGCATGTATTTTTCCCAGAAGACAAGTTTAAATAAGGCTCTGACACGGCTTCCTCTTTTTGTGTACAATCAGGTATTTATAATCACACTGATTGGTGACATCAAGTTCCAGCACTTCAACCCAGTCCTGGAAACCTACATCAACAAGCACTTCAGCGCCACTTTGGCATACATGTAAGTCTCGCTTCTCCACTTTGCCACCTTCCTCTTTTACCACGCACCCCTTCACACTGTTTATTTTTATTACTTCTTTTTTTTTTGGGCTCTTCTCCTCTACCCAAATACACATAATTACCCACTGACCTTGATGCCTGACTTGTCCACTTTCTCAGGAAGCTGACCCGGGTGCTGAACTACTACGTGAGCCACGCCGAGGAGCCTGTCCTGACCGAGAGGCTCTACTCGGCACTCAAAGCCCTCAAGTACCTGTTCAGGTTCATTGTGCAGTCCCGGGTCCTCTATCTAAGGTATCAGAAGTGCTGCCACACAAGCATCCATTTTCACTCTGACATTAGGGGGATAATTTGTGGTAACTCGACGCCTGTCCTTGTTGATTCTCAGATTCTATGGGAACAGCGAGGATGGGGATGCGTTCTTCAACTCCATCCGCACCCTCTTCCTCTCCTTCAACACCCTCATGGACAGACCGCTGGATGAGGGGGTGAAGATAAAAGTAAGCTGTAGAAGTTTGAGTGAATTGTTTGCTGACTGACCTTTATTCAGTGTCGGGTTTGACCATCATGTGTATTTTAGGACCAATACTCATTCTAATGTTTTTTTCTTTTTTAAGTGAAGCTGCACATAGCTAATAATTTATGCCAGTATTCAGTATCTTTAAATTTGAAAATTACTTTGCAAAAAAGAAGAAGAAAATTATTTCTAGACCAAATCTCCTTTAATGAAATGTTTGAATAAACAAAAAAATAATATTGCTAAAAAAATGAGCATTAGAGCAAGACAAGAGCTTTCATTACCGAGAGGGAAGACGTGGAAACACCAATATCCAAAATTCAAAAAGACAGATATCACCTCTATATATTGGTTTAACCTTAATTCGGTGGTACTTAGAATTAGGGGTATGTTGACGAAACATTGTTAACTCACATTGCATTTCAAGAGGCTTTACTGCATTTTACCAGAGAATGAGTCTTTTCTTTTTTTTTTTTTCTTTTTTCTTTTTTTTTTGGTAAGGAAAAAAGAAACAAAAGAGAAGTGAGTGATATTTCAGACCGTGCCTTGATCTAATGGGACGTGCTGCTTGTCTTTTTCAGGGGGCAATATTGAAATACCTCCCCAGCATCATTAATGACATCCAAAGTGTCTTTGATCCTGTGGAGCTCAGGTAACTACTGCTTGGCTTTGCCCAAATAAGAAATGATAATTGCCTGTCACGTCTCAGTACAAATGTTCCTGTTTACCTTTCAGTGGAGGAGGCGTTACTCAATATTCGCTGCTATAAAATCAACCTTGCCTGTGCAGCTCTTATTAGTCCTAAATGAAAATAATTACCAGGTGTCAGTTGTAAAAATAGAGCAGTCGTTGCTGTTTTATAACTCTGTTTTTTCATTTTGCAGTGTTCTCCTCACCAAGTTTATTGAGAGCATCCCAGACTCCCAGCTTGTGCGTCAGAAGTTGGGCTGCATGTGTAAAATGGTAGAGAGTGACCTTTTCAGGCAGCCAGGTAGGAGTTCTGGGAGCGCAGACAACTTCATAATGACATTTCACACAGATGAACCAGGCAAAAATTGAACTACAGCTCCAAATTCCACCCACATACAACTTTTTCATGCCGGTGCCATCAATGGGATATGTGCACTGTGTGATCTCAATGATCTAGATGATGGCCTTTCTATTTTTCCTCGCCTCTATTGCCACAGATTGTCGAGATGTCCTTTTACCACTTGTCACCGACCAGCTGAGTGGGCAGCTGGACGACCACTCAAGTAAGCCAGACTACGAGGCCTGTGTGCAGCTGCTCAGCACTGTGTTGGACAACCTGGACCGCAAGGACGTGGTGAGGAGTCGGCATTAAACTCAGTGCACACTGACAGGGATTATAAGTTTGACGCTATTAGCATTCTGTAATATGTCCAGATTTGTGGTTTACCTGAGCCTGCTGTTTTGTCTGAGCAGGGTCCAACCAGAGGGCACGTTCAGCTGATAATGGAGCGGCTGCTTCGTAGGGTCAATCGCACTGTCATTAGCATGGACAGATCCTCCCCACTCATTGTAAGTCACACAGATAGAATACATTTTTATGATTGATGTTAATATTATTATTAATCATAGTAATAACATCAACAAGATCAATAGTAATAGCAGTATGCAAATCTCTCAGTGCTATAAGGGAAAAACAATAAAAAGCATGTAGTTCTTTTAACATACAGCTAGAAATCTGTGCTATGAATGTACACCAGAGAATAAAATACTGTTTTTTGGAGGGACACTTCCCTGAGAAATCATATGAGTAATGGTGTGACTCCTCCGTGGCAGGGCCACTATCTAGCCTGCATGACGGCCATCCTGAAGCAAATGGATGACATGCATTACGCCCACTACATCAGCACCTTCAAGACGAGACAGGATATCATTGTAAGTGTCCCGGTTCCTCCCCTCTTGGCTACATCTTGTCCTGAAACATCTCATCAATAACAGGCATTAAACCAGCCAGGCCACTTACTGCTCCTTAAGAGAATATTGATTATAGACATTTCATGCAATGGATTGGACTGGCATGATGAGGATATCACTGGACTTGCATTAAGCCGTAGTAACACGATGTGTCCCTGCCATGTAGCAGCTTTGCTTTAGTCTTGCCTTGGTTGGTTTAGCAGGGCCAC
Organism: Neoniphon sammara; assembly: GCA_900302535.1. Taxonomy (NCBI): domain Eukaryota; kingdom Metazoa; phylum Chordata; class Actinopteri; order Holocentriformes; family Holocentridae; genus Neoniphon; species Neoniphon sammara. The sequence goes on from OMKZ01054501.1 coordinate 22,810, forward strand.
ATCTGCTTGTGGGTCTTTTGGATATGACATATTGTATTATTTTTTTTCTAAATCAAAAATGTGCATACACACGCAGTAAGGCGACTGCTCTCCCCTGCCCTCAGGACTTCCTGATGGAGACATTCATCATGTTTAAGGACCTAATGGGAAATGTGTTCCCGGCTGACTGGATGATCATGAACCTGCTGCAGATGCAGGTCTTCCTCAGAGCCATCAACCAGTACTCCGAGGTCCTCAACATGTATTTCCTGGACCAGACGCATTTTGAACTACAGGTGTGTCTCGTCCTCCTCCGCCTTGTTAGAGGTTACATTTTTTATTAAGCAGAAAATCAAAAGCTAGTGTTATGAGAAGTTAATTATGCTATTAATATTTGAAAACCTTGTTCTCCTTGCAGCTGTGGAATAACTACTTTCATTTGACCGTGGCGTTCCTCACCCACAAGTCACTGCAGTTGGAATCCTTTTCTCAGGAGAAACGAAACAAGATACTGAACAAGTATGGCCATTCACAGTTAAATTAATTATGCAAATGAAGAACGCGTGATTTATATATGAATCAACATTGCTTTCGACACGCATTACTAAGTATTTTGATTGAATTTGCTACAGATACAGCGACATGAGAAAGGCCATCGGCTTTAAGATCAGAGATATGTGGTATAATCTTGGTGAGTATTTTTGCAGAATTCAGTAAATCTGCTATAATCAGAAAGTTTGTGGAATTATTTATTCAGTGAAAAGCAGTAATGCAGGGAGAAATAACAAGACAATATTGTTTTATTGTCCAGTTTCACAGAGCCTTGTTTTTTTGTTGACCACTTTATTAGTTTTGTCCTCTGTTTGTTGAGAAATGAAGATGCAGCTTATTGCCTTCTCAAATCATACTATGATATTTCTGGATGATTATGTTGTGCCTGTCCCTCAGGCCCCCACAAAATGAAGTTCATCCCCGCCATGGTGGGGCCCATTCTGGAGGCCACGCTGGTGCCTGAGCCTGAGCTGAGGAAAGCAACCATCCCCATCTTCTTTGATATGATGCAGTGTGAGCACAACTTCAGCCCGGGACGCACATTTGAAACGGTAAAAAAGCCATCTCGAACGTTCAGCGGGTTTTGGTTCTGTTGTTTTAAATTTTGATGAAGTCGCTTCTGGCTAAATATGACATTTGTGATGTGCTTTTAATATGTCTCTTATCTTTGCAGTTTGAGAACGAATTGATAACAAAATTGGATCAAGAGGTAGAAGGAGGCCGAGGGGACGAACAGTACAAAGTCCTGCTTGAGAAAACGTGAGACGGCAAGGCAGATCAAACACACACTATTTCTTTATTCTAAAACTTTTTAGTAGTGCTGCACACGGATCAAAAAAACCCCCTCCAAGCCTGTGTGACAAGATATTCACACAGGATTGGTTCAAAAATACAATAAAGTCCTTTCACATTGTGTTGCATTTTAGAACCAGTGTCTCTAGGATCCACTTGGACAAGACAGTGTGCCAGAAATACAATCAACCTCTGATCAATAGAAACCCCACAGGGATGAGATGTGCAATCCCAAATGACTGAAAAAACCCCGTAGGGCCTTTATCAGAATCCACCGTGCCCATCAGAAAAAGCTCAGAATTAGCCCTTTTACAGTTGGAGAGTGGTCTGTGAAAAATATTTTTGGTTTGTGCAGGCTACTGGAGCACTGCAGGCGCCACAGATACCTGTCGCAGTCGGGAGAGGAACTGGCTTTGTTGCTCAGCAGCCTGCTGGAGAATCTCCTGGCGTACCGCACCATCACACATGATGAAAGTCCTGAGCACCGCATGAGCTGCACCGTCAACGTGCTGGTACGCCCTGCATGTACACTCACATTAGTTGACCAAAGGGTTAACGCTCCGGGGGCATGTATTACTTCCGCTGTTGCCACAAATTACATGAGACATTTTATGCCAAGAATATGCAATGAAGAGACCTTTTTTTTATTTATTTGTGCAGAATTTCTACAAAGAAAAGAAGAGGGAGGACATTTACATTCGGTGAGTCAGATGAAGACATGCTGTTTGTGCACTGTGCTAACTGTTTCTAACCAATATGATGTTTTTCTTTATAACCAGGTATTTATACAAGCTTCGGGATTTGCACCTGGACTGTGAGAACTACACGGAGGCAGCCTACACTCTGTTACTACATGCCGAGTTACTGGAGGTCTCATGCACATGATTTTTTTTTTTTTTTTTTTTTTTTTTTTTTTTTTTTTTTTTT
>OMKZ01054501.1:25079-46922 GCA_900302535.1 Neoniphon sammara
TCTTTATGAGTGTGTGTGTGTGTGTGTGTGTGTGTGTGTGTGTGTGCATTGAACCGGCTGACAGATTACTTTATTATCATTGAGTTTCATTTTCGATAGCTGCAACTTTATTATCGGTCAATCTCTCCTCTTCTTCTCAACAACTCCCATTTTTTTTTTTTTTTTTTTTTTTTTTTTTTTTTTTTTTTTTTGCAGTTACAGAGATCAGAGGATTTATGTTTAAGCTGTTTAACCTTTGCTAATCTCATCACAGCACACTGAATGTTCATCTGCATGTTGATTCATGGTAATTTGCCTCCCCAGTGGTCCGACAAAACCTGCGCGCCCCATCTGATACCCCGAGATGGGCAACATGTGTGGACCCAACAGGAGCTGAAGGAGAGGCTCTTCCAGGAGATCATATGCTACCTGGACAAGGGCAAAGTGAGCATTAACCTCTCTGCTGCCTGTTACTCACTTTTTGCTTCGTGCATATGAGCTGCTGTCAGAATGATTAGTCAGATTGGCCTTTATGTCCCAAGGATAATATATGAATTACACAAAGGAATGTGCAATTGAAATCCCCCTCTTGGTGTTAGCACTGTGAAAGCTGTGAAGCAGCCATTTAAACGCAGACCTTTGCAGCACAATAGGAACCTTCACTTTATTCAGATCCTTCACTGGCTGCTTCAAAGGTATAGACTATTGTTCCTTGAAACACCCCTCGGAGACAGATGGTGACGCCTGTGCTCCTGTCATTTCATGTTCAAGTTTCATGTCCCTCTTTAATTGAGTGTTGTACATCTCGTCTCAGATGTGGGAAAAGGCCATTGAGCTGGGGAAACAGCTGGCCAAGATGCACGAGAGCCACATGTTTGACTTCATGGAGCTCAGCCAGCTGCTGGTAAGAGGATGAATTCACTGTAATTATCCCTGCTGCTTTGTGATATGGCTAAAATATCACCACATCTACAACATGTCATAGTTAAATACCTTTGGAAAAAAAACACAGCTGTCTAAAATGCCTAAATACAAGTTACTGTTAGTGGCTCATTAATAATTGCAAAATTAGACTGTGGTTTAGACAAGCGTGGCATGCCAGCTTGCCTAAGCCGGTACAGTTGGTCGAAAAAAATAACTTGAGGAAATGGAGAAGAGATAACAGTGTCAGCCCTCATACCCAGCTCACTTCCACCCAGACAGTGCCTGCTGATGCATTGGTGTTTGATCTTTGCTCACACTGAATGTATTCTGCACAATCTATTTGTGAGTCTCCTACTGTAAATTGTTTATTCTGATTATGCTGCATTAAATCTTTTTTTCATTATAACATACGACACATTTAGGTGATCCATGTTTTCCATGTTTGAAAATGCTGCTGGAATTAATTTATTGTGAATAATATAGTGCTTTTGTAACCTCTAGCTGATTTATTAGAACATATATGCCTGTTAAGCAAGCTGTGCTACATGCATACCATCATCTCTCTCCACTGTCACAGAAACAGCAAGCCCAGTTCTATGAAAATATAATGCATGCCATGCGGCCTCAGCCAGAGTACTTTGCTGTAGGATATTATGGCCTTGGATTCCCCTCTTTCCTCAGGGTAAGAAAATGATTACCTATTTCAATAAATACCGACTTGGAGTAAGAATAACCCTCGTGCACCTCTGCTTATGCAATGAGCCGGATTTTTAAAACGTTTCTTGGGGCAAGGTGCAATAAAACCGATAAAGGTTATTGGCTTCATAGACATTAAAGCTTTTGATGACACAAGAGAATGTCAGAATAAATACGATTGCAGAAGCATGCCTGTCATATATCATGGAATTTAAGTTAATACATCTCCACCAGCTTTTTATTGTGTTTCATTCTTTCTGTTGCACTTTTGAAATCACCAGAACAAGATCTTCATCTACCGAGGCAAGGAGTACGAGTGGCTGGAGGACTTCAGCTTAAAGCTGCTGTCTCAGTTCCCCAACGCAGTGCGGATGACCAGCACAGCGCCCCCTGGCGACAACATCAGCAACTCTACAGGACAGCGTATCCTTAAATAATGTGTCACACAGTGTCAGCATATGCAAAGAGAATGTTCTGATGAATAGAGGATTCAGAAAACATGATTCAACAATATGTGTTCTTTTACTGCTGTTCCACACTGCCTCTGGCCTTTATCCTCAGCTGAATTTCACAGATATCCAGTGCTTTACTGTCAAGCCGGTTCTCACTGTGCCGCACCAGTTTAAAGACAAGGGAGTTCCAGAGCAGATATTAAAGTACGGAACAGAACACTTAATGGCTGATTTATTTTCTCATGAAGATCCTGGGATTTATTGTGCTCTGCCTGGTCGAATCGCTAACTCACTCCTGTCCTTCCCTGTTCTCTCAGCTATTACAGAACCAATGAAGTGGACCAGTTCCAGTATTCCAGGCCCTTCAGGAAAGGTGAAAAGGACCCAGACAATGAATTTGCAGTAAGCACTTTTATTTTTATTTCTGTTTTTAAGTAACAGGCTCATATGTATGATCAAGTGTCCATAAATTGTACAAGTGTAAACACACCCATGTGTACACTTCCCTCACCGAAGACTAATAAAGATATTAAAACGCCAAGCCTTAATATATTTTCGTATTTTATGCTGCCCTACAGACCATGTGGATTGAAAGAACAACCTATGTTACCGCCTATCGCTTTCCAGGAATCCTGAAATGGTTTGAAGTCAAATCTGTCTCTGTGGTAAGAACCTTGATACTCACTTGAACAATTATCTTGTTTCTTTTGTTTCCATTTCTGTGGCTCTTTCTCCCTGTTAAATGTCTCACTTATACAAGCTCATGCGTTCTTTGTTCCATTTGGCAGGAGGAGATCAGTCCTTTGGAGAATGCCATAGAAACCATGGAGATGGCTAATGAAAAGCTGAGCAACCTTGTTCAGCAGCAGGCTTGTGATCGCTCGCAGCCCGTCCACCCATTGTCCATGATGCTCAGCGGCATCGTTGACCCCGCTGTCATGGGCGGCTTTTCCAACTATGAGAAGGTTTGAATCTTTCTTTTAGTTTCTAGGACATTTAAGTGATCATTTTTGAGCATGGTGCATTTATTTGGTTATTACAATGTGCGTTGAGGTTGTTTTTGTTAGTAGCAGAAGTAAAAGCATTATAGTATTGAGAATTTTATAGATTTGTAATTTGTTTCTAATTTGGCACATAGATGCAGCCCAGGTCTATGAATGAATGAACCACTACAAAATACCAACACTGATGTGTTGGTATTTTGTATAAATAAAATAAAAACAATACAATACATATACAATACAAATACAATACTGATTGTATTTGTATTGTATTTTTTTTGAAAATACCTGGTAACCCATGTGATCCTATGCGAGTGTTTGAAGAAAACACTCGCTATTTCCAGTGTGAAATCTGGAAATACATACATTGCATGAAATAATACATCTTAACAAAGCACGGTTCAGGTTGTGTGCAGAGTTTGCTCAATGGGACTCGGTCATGAATTGGAAAAAAAAGCTGATATCATTAAAAAAAACTGCCGAACTACAACAATATTATAACTGCTAAGTAATATAACTGCTGACAATAATGAAAATTTGAAAATCACTTTCTCATGAACCTGAGGTCTGCCTGGCCTCCAGCCTGTTATAGCCTGTTGAGAGCTCTATAAATTTATCCAAAAGGAAGCTACTGTGGCCTCTTTGCCATGCTGTGGAAACCTGTTCACTGTTGCTCGCAGCTATATTTTAAGCATTTACTTTGATGAGTGTTAAAAGTTCTCCAATTTCCATCCTGTTTCTGTGTCTCTGCAGGCGTTCTTTACAGACACCTACATGCATGAGCACCCAGAGGACCATGAGCGCATTGAGGTCCTTAAACATCTTATTGCCCTGCAGGTAAATCTCACGACTGTCATTGTCAGTGACACATGCTCCAAACGCAGTATTCCTTTTGTGATATTTATATGCCCCTCCTCCCCTTTAGATCCCTCTGTTGGCAGATGGGATTCGCATCCATGGGGAGAAGTCAACAGAGCAGCTGAAGCCCTTACACAACCGCCTGGTGACTTGCTTCCAGGACCTTCGGGAGAAAGTGGAGAAGCATTATGGCGTCATAACCTTGGTGAGTTGCCAACCGCAAACTCAATTTAATGTAAGAGGATGCCAACTTAAGCTATTGGCTCTCTTGCCTCCCCATCAAACTCGTCTCATTCAAAGCAGAGTGTACATTATATTGGTGCAGGACCATAAATCTTCCTTTAGTCAGTCCTTTGCGACCAGTGTTTTGCCTGTCATTGTGCTCCTCCCCTGCCAAGTTCTCCGATGATGCTTAATCCCATTTGTGTGTCCCAGCCCTGCTCGCTCACCGAGAGGAAGAAGAGTCGCGTGGGCTCCGTGGTGATGCCCTACATCCTGTCCTCTACGCTGCGTCGCATGTCCACCGTCTCCACCCTCTCCAACGCCTCCTCGGGCCTCTCCAGCGGCTCCGCATCCTCAGACGGACCCTCCCGCATCTCCTCCCAAGAGTCAGTCCCGTGTCTCCTCTCTCTGCATGCTCCCGTCGTTTCAGGCCTCTGTGCTTTTAAGGATTTGTTGTCTGACATTGTGTTGCTGTGTTGCTGTCACTACAGGGACCACTTTCCTCAAACAGTCTGATTAATTTTTCTTTCTGTCCTCAATCTCGTGCGCACCAGTGGAACTATTTGCCTTCCTCATTGCATTTCCTCTTTTTATCTCTCTCTGTGCCCTGATATTCACTGGCAGTTCCTTGTTGTCCCGTCCCAGCGATCGCAGGGCCTCGGTTTTGTCCCGCTCAGAGGATGACAACAGGATCAGCAGGAAGAACCGGAAGGAGTGGAGCGTGAGCAAATCCCAGGTCCTGCTGGAGAGGCAGTCAGATGCTGATGATGTAAGACCTTACTCAGATGTATCGTATAATTTTGCTTTTTTCACCTCAGTGTGCAACATGCTTTTCACCCATACAATTAGACTGGGGCCGATACCTGATAATATTGAATATCATGATATTTGCAGTAAACTTCAACAAATCTGGGTTTTTAAAGACTGATACTGAATCTGATGCTTTTTTAACTGAAGCTGCCTACAGCCAATATTTTGTGCCAATCTTTAAATCTGAAAATTACTAACCAAAAAAAACAAGAAAGCTATCACTAGAGTAAATTTCTTTTTAATGAAATGTTTGAATAAACAAAATGAACAAAGACAATACAAAAAGATGAGAGAGATACTGTCAAACAATATTGAAAATATTTTGAAAAAAGTGTCTGATATTTAAAAAAAAAATGCAGATATCGGCCCCATATATGAGTAAAGCGATATATTGGTCTAACCCTAATTTGGAGCCATTAGCGATGTTTTCTACAATATCACATATGGCTGCAGTCTGCACGAAAATACTTATTTGACTTAATATCAATTTTTTTTTTGGTCAGACTTACTGCTTAAACTCCTACTGGATTTCCAGAAATGTCACTGCAGCTTGTGGCACTCTACCAGTTGAACAGATGCACAGAGTGACAGAAATAGCATGCAGAGGTCATTTTGATTACACATGACAGTTTTGATTAATGTTCAGTTCATATACATAAAACTTTTAATTTAGGAGATTTTAAAGGAAGAATTTATAATAAAATAAATGGCTTTTTTATGTTGGGTTGATGTTGGGTTGGATGAATCATCCTCCACCTTAATATTAGATATTCATTGGGACAATATCACAATATTACATTTTTTGGATATTGCCCAAGCCTACACAAAACAGGCATTGAATGCTGCAAGTGAATACATTAGTTGTTTACAAGACTTGGAGATCATATCCTGATATTAAGTTTTTCATGTAATTCAGTTGTGAATTGGGAATAGCTCTGTTTTGCTTGACTACTTCACAAGGAGGCATATATTTTTGTTCTCCTGTTTTATTCCAGACTCCTCCGGAGAAGCAGCAGAGACCCAAGAGTTTACAATTAGGAGACCGACGGCTTACCCTCTCCCTGTTCCAGGGTGTTTCATCCCAGCTCAGCCTGTCTAACCCTCTCAGCCCGCTGCCTGCGTCTCCGCACACGCCACGCAGCTCCAGTATGTAGCATGAGTACCACTGCAACAAACACACTGCACCACAAGTCATCATTTTTATTTTCTTTTAAAAATCTGCCTTCCACTGGGAATGGTGAAATACCGTTTCTACCAACCTTGTGTAAGCACATCCTGGTCTTCAGTCCTAATCAGGTCACACACACACACACACACACCAGTGCGGTCTGAAAGTCTTTTCTTTCTTCTCCCCTCTTGCAGGTTATTCGTCACTTCTCAGTGACAATGACGCCAATACCGTTGACACCCCAGGGACCCCCCCACCCATGCCTCCAAAGAAACACCCGCATGAGATTGACAACCCCCAGTTCTCTTCAGAGGTACATCTGCTTGGGAAAAATAGCACCCCCTCACTAATGCATATTTAATGCCATGTAAACGTTAAAATATTCTGTTTTCATATTTTTTTTAAAGTCCTAATGTGAACTCTCCTCTCTTTTCCCCTCAGTTCATTCCTCCACTACCTATGAAAATTGAGAGCAAGCCTCCTCCTCCGCCTCCTAAAACGCGGAAGTCTATGTTCCCCTCATATGAGCACAGCCCCCAGTAAGGATACACCTACACACAGGCCCCAAAGTCCCACTGACTCTCTCATCTGGCTGTGATAAAAGCACAGTTTTAATTTGTGGTACTGTTGTACACCGCAGTATAGTACAGATACAGGACCGCGTATGTGGGATGGATGCTAGATTTACGGTGGTAAAAAATTTCTGACGCAAGCTGCTAATAATTCCACACAGTCCTTTGTTCTAGGCGTCCGGCTGTTGTTTTGTTTGCAAGCCTCAAGGAAGGATATGTGTGGGGTTATTGTCATAGGATGGTACTACAGTACAAGAAAGGAAATACCATCGGTGGTACATAAGGTCACCAGAGCCTTGGATTCAGACACTGTGTATATTTTTGAAAAGGTAATGAAACAGAGATTCCATCCGTTTTTTTTTCCCTGAAGAGAAGTCGAAATGATGTACAGCGAAGCAGTGTATTTTTTTATATCAGTTGCTGGGAAATGGAATGACCAATGCTTCAATGTTATGTTTTGTTGTTACGTTTTGGATCGACACTGGATGACTCATTTTCCCCTACCTGTACACAGGCATTCCACAGTAATAGAGCAGGGAAGAGCTACATTAGATACTTGGCATTATCAAACCTTTATTTACAATGATTAAAGGCAGGGAATAGAATGTATAGAATGTATTTGTTGTTTTAAAATTTAGCTATTTTTGTGGTAGTGACTGACTGATTTTATGCACAGCAATGCTGGTCTTTGGTGATACTAAGATTCAACCAGTTTTTATAAACCACAATGTTTCAGAGACACTGGATGGCTTACATGAATGTGCAGATTAATGCAGATTATGCATTTATTTGATGTTTCAGTTCAACAAAATGCTATAACTAATGAGCTTTGCTTCCTAACTGCATCACGTTGATGTGTTCAGTGGGAGCAAATTTGCTCTTTAAATAACCTTAAACACTGTATGGTACAAGCTTAAATGCCTTTGGAGTTCACTTTATCAGTTTTATACTTCAGGTCTTGGTACATATCCTGTTTTCTTTTTTTAATGATTCATTATTGAATACTTTAAATTATTGCTATTGAACGACTTTTGAGATTTTCATTGTTTTGCACACCCAAGGTGTACAGAGATAGATTATTTTTAAGCAGATTAATTTGAATCTAATCTCACTATACTGTTTTACTATTTGCTGCTTTTTTGTCTCCAAAAGAAGCAATACATTTTATGTGCCTTCGAAATGCTAAATCTATGCATGCAAGCTCTTTTGAAAGTGATCAATTTGAATCATTGAAGTTGTCAGTATTTTAGTTTTTATATTTCTAGATATTGCGACATGTTTTACAAGGGATTAACTTTTTTCTACAATATGCATTTGCTAACAAGGATCAGAGAAATTTTATACAAAATGTGTCGTGTGTTAACATGACGAGATCTAATATTTTCTTTTTACAAACAAGCTGAGACTATCGACCAAACAAAAATAAAGACTTATTGACCACCAAAGACTAACAAAACTGTTTTGATTTATTTATATATTTAGTCATTTTATTATTTTTTTGTGGTGACATTTATTATTGTAGAGCATTTAGCAGTCTCCAAAATATGATCCTGGTGAAATACTTTGTCCACGTTAGTCTCAGTGCTCTTATGTTGGGAATTCAGTATCCAGACTGTCATTTGGATGCTGATAACATAAAAAAATGACCCATTCATGCTCAAAACATTTAACAAACTGTCTGAATCTGGCAATAGATATATTTCAAATACAATTAGAGTAGGTGTAAAAAATAATGCCCCCATAGCTCATCTTCATGTAGTCAGTTATCTGTGGAGGGCGTCTACAGGGAGGAGTTTATGAGATGTTTATAGCCGTTGTGTGATGGCTGCTGGTTGAGCTAATCTGGGCTGCTAATGGCCTGTTCCTTCCTGTCAGATACGGAGGAACAGGATATCACTCTCCCTGCAGAGTCTCAGGAGCACAAACTAGCTGAAGTCCCAGTCAGAGGATCTGCACTGTGATGTTCACCCATGCATGGAAAGCAGTTTTGCAACTGCCAGGCTTAGTTGGATCCACGGGAATTTTTTCTTTTTTTTCTTTGTCTCCATGGAAACAATCTCCACGCTTAACTGTTGCTTGATAGACATGTTTACAGCTTTACTCTTTGTACAGTCTCCAAAGATATTTTCTATCATGAGAAAGCAATTCCTTTAATTAGTAGTGCAGAGGTCTTTCCAGCCTCTTGCAAACTGACGGTGGCCAAGAAAGCATCTCCGTATAACAGCTTTAGGCTGGTGCACAGATTCTGGGTTCATATTCACACATTAACACAGTTTCCATTACCTTGGGATGAGAAACAGCACTCAGTGGAAAAATATTTTGTCCTTTGGCACAAAACGCTGCCTAATGTTCACTCTTCAATATTTTAAAAACGCAGATGATTGCAAACACAAACATATTAGTATTTTTTTTTAAATAAAGGACTCTTGACAGAACTTCAGTAATACTCAATAGTGAGTATTGCTTTTATGTCAGCTAATGTTACAATCGCACAGTTGTTTTTGCCCTGTCAAGCTAAACACAACTTCTTCCCGCTGAGAGAAAGAGAGAGAGAGAGGGAGAAAGAGAGCGGAGATAAAACCAGAGGCCATGGTATGACTTAATTCCCCCTGCATCAAAGGAAGAGATGCCCTTTCCTTCTTTGTCCATTTAGCTGCTGGAGGGATCCCAAGCCTCTGTGTGGAGTGGGATTAACTGCACTATTGTATCTCCACTTTGAACCTCACTAGGTGGTGCCAGAGGGTATGAACTAATGGAGCATTGCAAAAGAGGTCTGGTGCATTTTTTTAACCTTTATTTACTCAGGGTAGTTTTTCTGGGCATGAATGCACTTTTCAGCAGCGCCCACACACACACAGTTACACACATTCACACGTGGGAGCTGCCCAATGCAAACACACTTGCACTGTAGGCCACTGAGCTGCTCCACAGGAGCAGTTGGGGGTTAAGTGCCTTTCCCATTGAGATTTTCCAAGCCGATGCAGGAATTTGAACTGGCAAAGCTCCAGTTACAAGTTGGCCTTTCTAATCTCCAGGCTGCCGTCGCCCCTATTTGCAGCTTAAACCATCTGCAACATGACTGAGGAACTCTGAAAAACTTCTGTGATGAAAAAAAGAACTTAGGTTGTGAGTACTTTCTTGTTTTATTAATATGCTCTGTACTCTTGCCACAGTCACATGTATTTTTTAGCATTTCAGATGGGTACCAAGCTACCTCATGTCCTTGCAGCCATGCTATTATGGATCTATTTTACAGGCCCAGGTATTATTTGTAGTCATGAAATATTCATATCTCTAGGTACAGTCTGATGAGCTCATCATTTGGATGGTATGTTGGTTACCTGGCTGTTGAGGATCAAAATTGAAGACCAGTACAAGATAAAATCAATCTCTGTCCTCCCCAGTCTTAATTGGCTAAATAAAGTCTGAGGAGCATCAGCTAGCAAGGTCAGACAAATAGTGATGTAAGAAAAAAAATAATTGGACACAATGTCTCATTTCGAAATGCAGAGCCGCTCACTAATCTTAATAATGTTGATACAGCAGTAAAATATTCATTGCTTTAATTGCTACCAAATAGCAAAAAAAAAATCAAGTTATTCAAAGTGTTCCAACTGCAGACAAATGCTAATTGACTTCAGCACGTCAGATTGACAGTGCAGAGCAAACTTTTGTCCCTTTATAGACCTCAGTTTTTAATTTTTGGCGGAGAACTTGGTTTGGCCTTTTTCTCAGGCACTTTCATACAAGACAAACACGGATACTCGTCCAGGCACTCGTTATAGGCATGGGTCAGAGCTTTCCAGAAGGTCTTCTTTCCGTAGACCAGCACCATGGCGCAGACCGTTGTGTAGATGGACGCGAAGAGGAAAGTGAGCACAATGATGTTCTCATGGTTGACTGCTATCTGATAGTTCACGTACAGATCAACCACCAGGAAGCAGAGGAACACGGCCACCAGGGACAGAGCCATGCGGATCACCCTCATCTGGGTGCCAAGCTTTGGGCCGTGGGCACCATTAGTGCTGGCCTTCATGTTGCGGAGATGGATGGTCAGGTGGACAGAGATGGAGATGCAGCATTTGATCATCAGCAGGCCCGGCAGGATATCAGCAAGGATCAGGTACATGGCTTCGTAGATCTTGCCAGGGATCGTGTCCGGCATGATGGCCCCGCAGTCTTGGTTTTCCGTGGTGTGATTTTCAGGGTGCAGCACCACCAGCATTGGCATGCACGTCCCTAGGCCGCACAGAGGAATGAGTGTAACGGCGAGGGTCACATGTTTGAGGATGGTCTCTTGGATCTTCGTGTAGCACTGGCTGGGTGTGCTCACTAGTTTGGTGCTGTAGTAGAAGGTGAGAAAGCCCGTGGTCCACATGATGGTGAACTTGAGACTGAAGACTGCCAGGAGCATGATGGAATAGGCCGTCCTGTCAATATGGCAATCCCTGTCCACCTCGTCCATCGTCATCCAGAAGTAACAGATGAGCTGGTGAGCCCCGCTAGCCAATGCCAGGGCCGTGATAATAGTCTCACTGGCGGTCCACCTCTTGTTTTGCTTGTAGTTCCACAGACTCATCAAGAAGATGTAAAGATTGAAAAACACAGTCGTGACAGCAGTCAGGCCCGTCAGTATCCAGATGGCAAACTTATATTGCCCCTCCATAATGCTATTCTTCTCCCAAAGCAACGTTGTGGAAATGTCTGGAATATAACCCTATTTGTTTTTTTTCTTCAGAATAACTTAATCTTCATACCTTTCTTTTCACCACTCAGCAGCTCAGTGTGGGGTTTTGAAGTGTTGTTTGCAGAGTTCAAAGACTGATGGCAAGAACGCAAGAATCTCAGAGACAATCCAAACCACCCGATTCTTCATTTCTGCCACAGAATGGAATCAGTCACAGTTTGTCATTTGGCCTGGGGAAAAAATTCACACATTTAGCTTTTTGAAATAAACAAATCTGTTCCAAATAAGCTCATTTAAAATTTGTCATTATGCTAAAAACCCACAAAAATGTACAAGCTGCATTTTGGGTGATCATATGCAAAATGAAGTCAAGCATAGCTGGGTTAAGAGGGCTGAAGCAATTAGAGTAAGAAAATGTTCCAGCTTTACCTCAGAGGAAGATCCCTTGGGTTGGATGAGGCATTTCATCACTCTAAGCCCCACTCAAGTTTTCTCTTTTCATTCTTTATCCTTGCTAGACCTAATGATAGGTTGTCTGACTCAATATCTTTGACTGTAGTTGATGATGAAAACTTTTTTTTAAGTTCACTTTAAACGATTGCCTAAAGACGTTGACTAAAAATGGCATGGCAGGGCAAAACGCTCAGATTTGAGAGTTCCCTGGTTGGGAATTTATACACGAGCATTAGACAAGATTTGCATCAGTAATGACAACAGGTAGTTGTGGGTATATATTTGCATGGACAAGGGGTGAGCAGGATGTGTTCTCATTGTGTACGTCAGGTGAATTTACTGTCGTACAATCAGTGCACCATGACGGCCCTGCCAATTCATACAACCCACTCTAAAAAGCTCCTAATGCAAATAGTTATTCCTGAGGGTTGGCCACATTATTTGCAAAACGCCATATCCCACACCCGTTGACCTGATAAGGAGACCAAATCACCTTTATATCACCTTCAGGAGCCTTGCTAATGCAATACTATTATCACTGTAGTTTTACAATGAAGGTTCTAAATTCTTAGATGGATTTTTAACTGATTTTCAAGATTTTGACTGCAACAATGTATTTTTTTTTAATCTATTTTTCATTTTGTTGCTTGTTTGTGCAGACAGAACTACCCAGTCAAAATAACCATGGTGCTAATTACATAAGCAGAAACTATGGTTTTCCAGTATCACAAATAACATTTGCTCTAAATGGGACCTTAAATGGCTTAAAATTACCGTGTTACTGAATGACAGCCAGTTGATTTCATACCACAGAACCAAAACAATCCAAAGCTATTCAAGGCCAGATTTTGCCATTTTACACAATGAATAAAATCCCTCTACAGCTACAGCTCTTTGAATCTAGATGTGAAAGCACATTTTGCACTGGGGACAGCGCCTTTACTGCTTTCAATAATTGCACTGCCAACCCTGCTAAAATTTGTACTTTATAAAAACTTACTATTAGAGCAGATATTATGCCGAGTTATTTATTTATTCATTCATTCATTCATTCATTCATTCGTTTCCATCTCAGGTTGCTGAATATGTTTGTCTAATTAATTATTTTATCTATTTTCCCAGTTCATGTGTGGATTGAATGATGGGTCTTTGTCACTCTAATAAGACGTGCTGCATTTCCTCTTTTCCTTGTAAACACATCCTTGATTGAACTGGGCAACCAGGAAGACGCAGATGTACACACACCCACACACACACGCAAATGTTGACGGTTTTCAGTGGGCCCTCATATGAGGTAAGATAGCAATTAAGTAGGAGATGTGAACAGATAGAAGACATGAGTGTGTCTTTGTGCAATGTGTGTGTGTTGGAGGGTTATGCAAGCTACAATGCTGCCTGTTGAACTTGAATGAAAACTCTACCTGAAAGAAAGTGAAGCATCTCCAGAAGTGAAGTCCTAT
The DNA here is from genome assembly GCA_900302535.1 of Neoniphon sammara. NCBI lineage: Eukaryota > Metazoa > Chordata > Actinopteri > Holocentriformes > Holocentridae > Neoniphon > Neoniphon sammara. The sequence continues at coordinate 38,362 of OMKZ01054501.1, forward strand.
TTCTGATGCTTCTCAAAGTAAAGCTGTTTGCAAACTATGACCCAAACTTTATGGGCTAATACCTCAACTATTCACTAGACTGTAAAATCTGTGGAAACATGCGGCAAGGCAATTTTACAAGGCTTTGTTTTGCAAATGCAAACTCTGCAAAGAGCCAAAATGAGAGGCCCACTTGACCTCGCCGCCCTCTCTTGAAAATTTTATATAAGGCAATCAGAGAATCAAATATTCTGAGTGAGTAGATTGAAGTTTTAATTTATATTGATAAAATTACACCACTGAAAAGCGTCTCTTGACCGAAGGCTATAGAATCTGTTAAATGTGACTGCTGTTCAGAGGTTTTTTAAGCACTTACCAGAATTTTATATTACGGTGAAGCACAGCGGAACATGACGTTTCAGCGCTGTCTTCATTTTTCATTTGTACCCTTAAATGTAATTGCTCCATTGTGGATGTAAACATTTTTTTTGAAGAAAATCAATTGCATTTTATAATAAAAAATGTCTGTGAAGCACATCACACCCCTAGAAATTCTCCAGTGCATTCCAGAACAGAATGATTTCATTGTGGTGATGCAAACATAAAAATTCATTTGATTTAGCTGCATCATTTCCAGAAAGGTGACAGTTGTACTCCACATAGGAGGTGATGTGCTTTGTACATTGTCATTACATTATGTTTCGTCTACCCAGATATCCTCAAACACTTAAAAAGATTGAGCCATGAAACAAAACCTGAATGCTCAGTGAACCTTAGATAGGCTCTGCAAAGCATGCCAGATGGTGCCGTCCTGACTCACTTGTTTTGCATTTTAGTTTAAAAGGATTATTTTATTGTACAAATATTTTTTAAAAGCAGTAGACAGAGCAGCTTATGCCTAATTAAAAAATGTAGGCATTAAAATGAAAGTACATGTTACTTGCTATATACACTTAACATACACGATTTGCAAAATCAATGCAATGACTTTCATTATGGAGAATCCTTTTACAGGGCTTCTGTTGTTGTTAACAGTAGCAATGATGCGCTTTACAGTGTATCATGAAAGTCAGCCGGTTGTGCATTACGTTTGTCCATAGGGCAGAGGTAAGATGTTATGGGTTTCCAATAGTAATACAGCAGCACTCTTAACTAGATAATTAGCAATAGTGCCTACAAATATGCCTCTAGTGGGCCTGTACCATATTATGTTCCAGTATAATGCATTGCACCATTTGTCATAAAGATACAGTATTCTTTACAAGTTGTAGTTTTGTAGAGAAGGTAAATTCTATCAAGCCAAAATGGGCTTGCATTTGACCATCTGCTGTTACACAGGGTATCCGTATCTGCTGTCATATTTGAGGGGAGGAGGTTTCGCCCCAGGAGAAGCTGGCTGCGATGAGCCATTGCTCCTGTCTGTGTAGATGGCACTTCGGTTAGAGTCCGTCCTACTGTGAAGGGCTTTGTTCACCGTGCTGTAGGCCACCCCGGGGTGGGCACGGTAGCCCAGAACTGAGCGGAAGCTGGAGTGTCTGCTGGAGGGCCTGCTCTCTGGGGCCGGGGCGTCCTCCCTGAAGAGACAGCACACGTCTCAGTAAAATATTCGTCTAATGCAGGTTATTCCAGCTATGTTTGAAATGCATGCCTGCTGTCATATAGTACCTGAGCTCATTTGCAACCTCCTTCTCATAGCGACGCTTGTGGTAGCAGCAAATCAGGAGCCAGATGAGAAGCAGGAGGAGCAGCAGCAGCAACAGAGCACCGATTACTGCCCCAACTATGACACCCACTTTGTTTGTCGCTAGGGGAGTAGAAATGCTGCTTAGAGACTGGTTTCAAGCAATTGCAGCTGTCCTTGTTCACAGCACTGTATTTTAAAAAAGAGGCTTTCAACCAATGTTACTTCACTGAATTTAAGATTGCAGCAGAAGGCAACACTCAAACCATACAGTAAAAACTAATGAGCTACCCTCAAGGTATGAAAATGTTTCAAGAATTTTAGAGTAAAATTAGAAATTATGATATCATTAATGTTGGATTACACTTACGTTGGTATGCGTACAGTGTGTATTTGCACTGCTCTCTGCCAACAGCATTTTTCGCTTCGCACACATAATTTCCCACATTGCTGTCTGAATGATTCCTTATCAACAGCACTCCAGTCTGTGGGTCTTAATGACAGAACAGAACGTTCAGTACAAGGCACAGCACATATCAGTAAATACTGCCTTATTGATGTGTACACCTGCTTATGGAGAGGTTGTTTTTCTATACGGTTGCCTCTGTACCTTGTGTTGCAGTGGGTGGAATGGCACCTCCACTCTCTCTCCTCCACACATAACTCAAAGGAGTGGATCCCTGAGAGGATTTGCAGCGGAGGGAGACTGTGCTGCCTTTCTCCTCACCACCTTCAACCCAGCACTTTGGCACTGATGGGCGAACTGGCGGGGGGAAAAAATAAAAATAAACAGCGTATTTTTAGATGAATCCTTGTATATGTTTTTTTGCTCATCATGGTAGGTTTGGGTGTGTGCAGAACAATACTAGGTGTGGCCAGACAAGGGCGTGAGAGGAGGGAGGAAACTAAAACAGGTGGCGACATTCCATGCAAGTTATAGCAGTGTTTAAAAGAACAAGAGGGCAGCTGAGAAAAGAAACCAGTAAAACAGAAACCAGTCGGGGAGGAGCGCTGAGAAATTCTTCCTCACCCATCACTATGAGTGTGACTTTTCGCGTGTCAACACCAGGGGCTTTCTTGACTTTACACTGGTAGGTGGCTGTGTCTGAGACCCTCACATCGGAGATAGCGATGGATGCGTCTCCCTGCTTGGGGTCTCCTGTGAAGGCCAGCCTTTTGGAGAGGCCGGGGTCGCCGTAGTGCAGCGTGTGGCCCCCTGTGTATGATAAGATCTGAGATGCAAAGATCCCATTCAGAGACAATCCTTCAGAGCAGGTTTCTCCACTATATTGAATGTAAGAATATAGCCCAAAACTAAAAAGATAACCTTTAGTTTAGTGCAGAATGTTTAAAATGCTGAGGTAATGTATCCTTAAGCCAATTCTTCAATCGCCTCACAACATTCCTCTTTTCTTAAATGTATACTCACCAGTTGGTCTTTCTGAGTCATGTCTGGGCTGACGTTGGACCATTCGATGTCCAGTTCTCCGGTGTCTGAGGGGCCGGGGGTGTAGGTGCATCCCAGGGGGACTGTCTCCCCCTGGGCCCTTTGCAAGGTCTGGGGTCCCGAGGATGTCACCTCCATTGCCTCTGTTACATCTCATGGTTCAGAGTAAAGGATAATCAAATTGTCTGTCTCATAATACACATCCTCCCTCCAGATGAAAGTAATTTACATAACCATAGCCATCTACTCTGACCAAAAAAAAGTGAAAAAAGCAAAAAATTATTCCTTCAAATATGTTAATATTTTTTCCTCTCTCAATGGCATTCAAGCTATGGGCCTGTATTCACAAACAGTCTCAGAGTAGAGTAGGAGTGCTGATCTGAGACTAATTGGCCTCTTAAGTCAAAATGAAGACTGAAGGTTTTTATATGAGTGTTTGGAGCCTGAATAAAAGTGGTTTAAAAGCAGTATTTTGTGCGAAAATGGGTTATGTATAAAATTAAAACTCTTGAGATTCATGAATTATCAGAAGTGCACAGCTAAAATAACAACTAAAACCGAATACATTAACAAATATGTAAATTGTACTTCAAAGACAAATGACAATGCACTGTCTCTCTGTGAATTTGCTTCAGTCTTACTCATGCTTTATTGACTTCAAAGCTATCATTTTTGATTATGGTCATGTGTTTTAACCAGCAATCTCAGATCATTGTTCTGAAGGCTATTACGTAGAGGCCCTAGTTTTTATAGTGAAACCTCAAGGTTGAAATCATTGTGTGGCCACACACATTTTACAGTATCAGGTTATTCATCTTAGTGGTGTTGTCAGCTGAAATTCCTGTGACATCTGAGGCAGCCTCTTCGCACAATATTCCCTTATTGGTGCTTTACCTCCAGTAAATATCTTTCCAGCATTAATGGAACATTTTGATAAATCATGTCAGCCTCTTTGTTGACATCATTCATTATTCCTGGCCTTTCCTACATCCAACACATTCCCTTTTTTGGTTCAAATTCACATGTATTACTCTGAAAGCACTTTGCTTCCATCGGAACAGAACAAAATATGTTAGAGGCTTTTATGAAAGAGTACAGATGGCAGCTATGATGAAGGGAATATGGAACAAGAAATACAGTCAAATTAATCTGTCATTTGTTCACACTAATAAACCCTTTGGAGGAATGTGGCAGGTTAAACAAGACATATTTTCATATGTTCACTCCCAGCTTACTACTATAGGAAATACTCAAATCAATTGTACCTAATCATTGGCCAAAGCGCAGGCTCACATAATGCTCTCCACTCAGCGTACTAAGGGGAATTCGCTCTGGCACTTAGAGTAGCAATTTTCGAATGCACACATTTTGACCATTTTCCAGCAAGAACAAGCATTTTGACCATTTTCAACTAGGGGAGATGAAAAAAGTAAGAACATTACAAGGGCTAGCTGTCAGACACATTATATGTGCATGGTCCACTGGACATGTGTGATGCAGTTCACACAAGGGCAGATGCATTACTGTCACATCAATAAGTGAGTGCATGTCAGACAGGCCAATTTAAAGTGTAGATCACAGATTGGACTTGATTCAACCCGGAACAAAGACCCATCAACAGCCCTGAGACATTTACTGTAAAACACCTATTCAATTAGTGAGCAGCTATGCTACAACTTTCATGTTCAGAATATTAAAGTCCTCCTCAGGACTTGGTGGATACATGCATGGATATGTACACTTTGGAATTTGCATTTGCCTACCATAATGCAACCCTTAAAACACACAGTTATCAAACCAGACTCACCTGTTTTCAGATGAAACGTTATAAGAAACAACACAGCCACCTTTAACCTCATGCTGGTGAATACATGTTCCATTACAATCCTGGCAACAAATACAAGGCAAAGGGAAGAAATTATTCTAAGAATATGATTCCAGCAACTGTCTACCATATTTGGTGGTTTTTACTTTCTTTCCTTGTGCATCTTGATTCTGTAACGATAATGCTACACCTCTTTGGCTTCAATCCAGGATGCACAAGGCAATTGCTCTGCTCTTAACAGTTTATGGTCCCCTCTACCAGCTTATTGGCAAGTTAGAGTTGAAATGAATGTGAATATAAATGTAAAATGAGCAGTGATGAGACAAAATAATTTAAATCTCAAGTAGGATAGCTGCAGACCATTAAGAACGCCAAGCTCTGCTAAGCAGTAGTGAAATACAGCTTCAAAATAAAATAAATCTAGCATACCTTTCAGTGGATGAACAATCCAATAACAGCAGAGCTGCTCTGAGGCCTGCGCAGTGTTTCAGTACAAATAATAGCTTGCTTGTTTTGCTCCCAGGTGAAACCAAACAGGTAACTGTCGGCCACACCCTCTCTGTCCATAGTGTTGCTGTATTGGCCACTCCTGAAGTTTGTAGTGCTTCAAACTTAAGTGTCAAGCCAGCCCACATGAAAAGTTTTACTTTTTATACCTGATTTTATTTTGGGTAGGTAAAATAAATAATTTAGGTCATGTATAGTTGATAGTGAAAAAAAGAAGCAGAAGAAAAAATGTTTTTGGTCTTCAATGTCAAGTGAGTTTGTTTTGTTATCACAGATCTAAGTACAGAGGCAGATGGATGAGATTAATGATTACCTGACAGAGTTCGGGACCAGTTCAACAACTCTGTCGCTGAGTTATTGCTTAAATTCCATTTTCCAACAAACCTATTCGTCAGCAACAATTTTAATTCATAAATAGCTTTAACTTCAAGAAAGCAAGTCATAAATTAGAGATAATACGAGCTATTTTTATCTCTGTTTCTAACCATTTCCCTTGGTTACACCACATCATTTCCCATTAATACATGTTTCTCTCCAAACCACACACCTCAGTGTCCATACCCTTACCTTATACATGGGATTGTGTTGTTAAATTAGGATGTAGGTTGCTTTACTTTTTCAGAACAGTTAGTATTGTCAGATTTACATGTATAGGGCATTTTAGGGTAGTTACACAGCAGTTTAATGTCTTTCCGTTTTGAAATCGTCTGCAGATCACTATGTTACATTTCCCCGAGCACACACCCTCTTGTCACACCCATAAAAACACACTGGTTGTTGCTCACAGATTAAAGTACACACTGAGACACATGCTGATTTGATCCTCACGGTACACATTAATGATAAAGCAGCAAATAGCAGTGCAACTGCTGCAACTGCTGTGTTCAGGCTCTAAATAAACCTTTATTTGATTTTTAGGTTTATTAAAGTAGTCAAGAAAATGCTGTTTCATCCAGTCCACAAGTCTGTATCAGCTTGGAATGATTTACCAACATATAGAGATTAGATTTTTTTTTTTTCAATTTTACATTTCCAGTTGAGTAGTTGTTGTGATTTGTGTCACTCGTAAATTGAGCTACAAAACTTTATAGTGTCTGATAATCCAAAAATGACAAGAAACAAGGGGACAGGGAGGATGGGGCTAGATCCTATATGAAATTATTCAGTATCGATCGCCTGAGAGTGTATGTACTTGATCACGTGACACTCTCGGAGTATGACTTTAGCCATTAGGAGCCTTAAGTGCTGGGTTAATGTGATCCTGCCAATAACGTTCATTAAGGAGATGGACAAATTAGTAACACCCTAGATGAAGCATGAGCAGCATGCAGATTTGAAATCACCACCACCTCCTTCCCCCTCACATGCTTTGTGTACTCAAGCTTTACACCTAAGCTTCATGAATATGGAGCCCGCATGAGTGACATCACGTGTCTGTTTGAATAGGCTCATGACTCACTGCATGTACTACACTCTGCAGTTGCGAGTGTGTGAATGTGTGTGGCTGCACGGTATGGCCGCTTTACCAGCAGGTGGTTAATTGTCCCACTCTCTCCCCCTGGTGTAAGGATGAGGTTCTGGCAACAAAGTGCTGCGCTGAACAGAATGTGACAGGGCAAGGCGGGAGCACAGGCAGGACTGGGCCACACCGAAAGACCGCTATAAAGACCGTCGGAGGGAGGGTACTAACAAGCATGATGAATAAATATGTGACCATCGACCTGAATCTATTGAATTTATTGTGACTCTTTCACACCACCCCTTTGGACACCCAACGATTTGTTAATTGTCCTACCAAGTTTAGTGGATGAGAAGAAGCCAAACTCCAGCTCTGTCTTAGGGCCAAGACTTGTGATAACCCCATCTATCTTTCTAGATTTGGCAAAGGTGGCCCTAATCACACCACAGGGTAGCAAACAAACCACCTTGACAGATGTCCAAATTACAAGTAAACAGCCTAGCAGGGGAGGCAAACAAATGACCAACGCAGGGAAGAGAGAGGCTACAGAAAGCTTGGGCTTGCCAACAGTCATACTGAAATAGCAAGGCAGCGTGAGTCACCGTGTGTCAATGTCAGGGAGCCAGTTAGGCACATATATTCGTCTTTTTAAGGTGGAACGCCATTGGGACGAGGATGGAGCTCCTGGCAGAGGGAGGCAGTCACTCACCTCCTCAAAGAGCTACGTGAGTGGAATGCAGCTTTCTGACTCTCGGCCTCACCGTATATTCATCCTCCTCTGAATCCTCTCAATTAAATGGCCACTCTGACAGTGGAATTGATTTTTCATCTTCTTTACAACAATTGATCATTACTCACGAATGCCTTACCAATCATAAACATATAGCGTCATGTCTGGGTGGTGCTGGAGCTGGACCATCCCGTAATGAGAACAGGTGTAGCATAATTATGTTTTTGGCTGCCAGTCACCATTCCATGCTAATTGTTCTCTTGTGGTGCAGTGAAACTGGTATGGTTACTCCGTCTCTCCAGCCGTAACAGTTTGTTGGCTCTGCCGACGCTGCATGATGTCCATGTGCCGCACTGTGTAATAAATAATAAAGAAGCAAATGCAAAGATTCCTCCCGGTCTCTGTGATTCTTCATCTCAGTGAGTAACTCGCTGAGGAAAGGGCACATCTACCAGTCACTCCCATGAAAGCAGTGCACAGCACAATGTAGACACACCTGAATGGTGCTGAACACAGCAGGGACAGAATCCCATTAGTTGCCCGTAACGCTTTTATTCTCTAATGTTACTCATATTAATACTAAAAAACGGAAGGGCCTCTGGATTTGATACTATCATCAGTGTTATCATGGCATTTACAGCAGGTTGATGCGATTTCTAAGGTGATATTTTGCAGGCTAGCAAAGAAAATCCTGAGGAAGAAGAAAAAGAAGAAGAGGAAGAAGAAGAAGAAGAAGAAGGAGAATAATCTTCAATTTTGCATTACAAGCCTAGTGCGAACATCCCATGCCTGAACTGAAATCTGTGAAAGGTGAGCAGGGTAGCTGAATTGAATAAGTACCAAGGACACAAATAGAGAGAGTTTTTTGCGCCAGTAAATGACTTCCCCTGTGAATCTCCCCCAGGGCACGGACAATGATGGAGTGTTTTTTTC
>OMKZ01054502.1:8838-27545 GCA_900302535.1 Neoniphon sammara
AAATGAGAGAGTAAAAAAAATAAAAATTAAAAAAAAAAAAAAAAAAAACATAACTGTGAATCTGAATGTTTCCAGGCCTCAGAGACAATTTGAGGCTCATCTTGCATTTAATTCAGTAGCCTTAAGCTTCAAGTTAGGAGTGACATACAAAGTCCTGGTGGCTCAGAGCTGAAGTAACATCTCTCCCTTTCACCTTTCTTGTTTCTGTTCTGTTATGTTCTATTTAATGAAAACTGTATTAACATTGACATAGGACCTCCATTTGGTTTTGTTGCAGCTGCAGCAGTAGCAGCGTTGGCTTGTGAACTGAAGATCTTTAGCAGTGATGTTCATGCTGACGTCACAGCGCTGGACCTTAGCACTAAGCGCTAAGCACCAAATATGGAGACAAAATGAGGACTCTTTGTTGTCCTACTGCTCTTGTTTTTGTGTCCTGTTTACCTTTTTACCATGTCTCTATTCTCAATGCTCCATTTTAATCTTACTCTAGCCTTATTTTAATCCTCACACCTCTCAAGAGACCTTTAGACATTTACCTGGCTGGCTGTCATTGCAAAATAATGTAGGCCTACTCTGAATTGACTTCCTAACACTGCTAATGTTAAAGTTTTGATTCCCCAAGGTTCACACATACAAAAGAAATATATCCACTCACAGAACTGCGCAGTCGTGTGGAAAATGAAAAGTCAAAGAGCATTTTGTCAACCTGAACTGGCAGTTTGTAAATGCTGCTTTTCCATTCTCACACATTCTGCCAGTTTTTCTTGGTCTCACCATGCTGACACATTTAGCTAAATCTTGAAACGGTGCTAAGTGAGTAATGTTTTTTTCCATCTTATCGAGACTGAGATGATGTGCGCTCAGACGACAGATTTAAAGGTCATTTTTTAATAAGTGTTTGCTTCTCTTTCTTCTTCACATACTGCACTCATAAACTGTTTTTGAGGTTGCTGGGTACAGACACATTTATTTGTGCATTCCCTTGCATTCTCTTGACCTCAAACCTCCCCATCTGTGACAAGTCTGACTCCCTCCAGGTAGTAATGGTATGTGATTTCTTCAGGGACACAAGGCAGCCTAGCTTATTGCCATGGCACACTTGAAAGAATACCTCAATAAGCAAAACACTCAATGATCATTTGAATGCAATGTGACAGCAACAGCAATAATATGTACAATATTTATTGAACTATGCTGAAATTGTGAAAACTTTAGCTTGTACTGTCCTCTATGCAAACTTTAATACCAGACCCACAGAGTTTCACTGCTACTGATTTTCTTCTCACACATCAAGCTGATGAAAAAAGAAAGAATTCCCCAATGTTTAAAGGACCATACTGCTGTTGTAGTCCATATAATTTATCTGTACTTTACATCATTAGTGATCATTTTCCACAATATATTGTTTTAGATTGTTTGTGTTTTTCCCATCTGCCAGGCAGCCATTCTGTTCATTTCAATATCATACAAGATTTTGTTCAATGACTTTTCAGCAATTCAAAAATTCTGAATGTCACAAACTATTTGTTCATAAAATCAAATCCAGAAGACCAATAATACAATAAGCAAACATGGGACATTGTGAAATGAATGATGTGGGTTTGGCTTCTCGCTTTGAAAAAGTTATCGGACTCTTGCTAACTACGAAATGCAACATTCGTTCTTCCAATTTATCAACAGCGCATGAATGTACCTGTCCTCTGTGTTGCACTCAGCAACCTACACAACAGCATGTAAGTTTCCACCAGAAAATAGTCCCCGAAGAAAAGATGGTTTTACAAACTAAGAAACTCAAGTAAATATTCAAACATATAGTACACTTGTACAGTACAGTATGTGTGCGGTGTAGTGAAGGGGCTAAAACATGCAAAAACACAGGTCTAGTCCTTTAAGATAGTGTGTATAAAACTCTGAAAGAAATAAAGTTGATGTGATGGTGGACTAACAATTAACTTTATCATCAAGGGCTTTAGATAAAATGTTTTGTGATGTTTGTGGCAAAGCTAAGATAAACACTTGCTTTTTATGATGCTGTCCAATTAAGGTTTATCTATAAGGAGGCCAAATTGGCTCTGGCAAACTCTGCAGTGATTTTTTCCTTGCTGCTGTATAGAGCTCTAATGTACTTCTAGATGGGGTCAGATAGAATGGACATCTTAAAAGCCACAGAGTGAGTTTATCACCTGGGCAGCAGCCATGAAGGCTTGAGATACGATCCCTCTCCAGACCACAGAGCACCTCTCTATCAATCCTGTTTCCCCGCAATGCCGTTCCTAGGAGAGCCACTATCCTGAGCCGGCAGGAACACGCCTGACAGGCTGAACAGAATTTATATTGCTTTATCTCTTTATCCCGTTTCTCTGGGTTTGGTCAAATGCCCTGGAAAAGCTGGGTGTTTGCGGGTCGTGCACCAAACACACAGGCATGTAACACGTACGCTGTGCATATGTGAGGAAAGACATGCACACATACAAGCCAAAGCCTCCTGCACACAGGTACACGAGCCCAGGTATACACACAAATTCATACATGCACACACACACACACACACACACACACACACACGAGGAATGCTGTGCAGATGCTCTCCTAAACTTTCTAAGATGCTGACACTCCCGCAGCCCTCCAGCTCAAATCCAGCCTAAGCCTACTTATTGACCTAAACCGGCACTAGTGCCAAGAGGAGTTTGATCCCAGTAGAGGCTTTTCCCCTGATTTGTTTTGACATGATTTTATTTCCCTCCTTGTCTCTTACCCTCTCCATCTCGTTCACTTTCTTTTCCTCTTGTGTCTGCCTCTCATCCTCACTCTCTTACTCTCTCGCTCTCTCTCTCTCTCCCGTTGCTCCCATATGGCCTTTTGATCCCTTTGATTTACAGAAAACAGTCATCTCCCCCGACCTTGGGGGGCCTTCAATGGGATTAGACACTCATGCTGTCAGGGTTAGAGGGATGCTGGTTGCTGCTGGAGATGTTGGAGGTGGAATAGGATAGGTGGAGGGGCGGCGGGCAGGAAAACACCTCAAGGGTACTGATCTCCAAGCCGATGGAGAACTAAAAATAATTACATGGGGTTTCTGATTTACGCCCTCATGCAGGCTCAGAGATCAGCCTTTTCCCCCCGCCTGGCTGTCTGATTCAGTGCGTTGTTATCCCCACTCTGTGTCTGCAGGTGTCAGTGTGTATGAAGAAGTATGAGGAAAAGCTCCGCTTCGTACCGCAAGACAGGAGAGCGGCTGCCTCCCAGGCCTCGGAGATCCGCAACGGCTTTCAAATGTCAGACCTCCATGCCCCGGCTTCACTTTTTAATCCCAAAATGAATCATAAAAAGGTTACTTTAGAAATATCACTGAGCTCAGAACACTCCGGAAAAACGCTGAAGCAGTGTGGTGGCCAAAACAAGATTACCAGCTCTTTGGTACCTTGCAATGGAGCAGCACACAGCATTCTCTTTACCTCCTTCTCTTGCACTAGAACTGTAATGCCCTCTCATTTTCTTTACAGTGTGATACTGTAAGATGCATGGAAATTCGGTTTGACCCAAAACTGCTTCCAGTCCGAGCTTAGTGAGGCTTTGAGGTCCAGTGGCTCGGCCATGAAGCTGGCTCTGGTCTGTGATATCAAGATGTTTGTGGGTTTCTATTATCCTACTTACTGTGCTGAGATTAAGAGGGATTTCAGTCCCAAATTGAATTTTGGTCAGATGATCCCTTTATGCACTGAGACAATGCAAATGCCTATGATAGTCTATTTGAAAGCTGAAAATGGCAGTAACTTGGTTGTATATACTGTATGTGTGTGTGTGCTTAATTTTCCTGTCGATCACATGCTGTTGGGCAGCACATAGAGCTGAATGGACATAATGCGCCATGATCCACACACTGTAGGTGAGTGGATCAGTGAGATCAACACCATTCAGTGTGACTCTGTAACTCCTACAGTTTGTAGATACAAAAGTTCCTCTCAATAGCCATAAAACCTCGTAATTCATAAGGCTGCTGGGGGAGAATGTGATTAAAAAATGCAGTCTGATAAATCACGAATGACAAATATTTCATACGCACACACACTGTAAAAATTGATTATCACATAAAGGAAGAGATTGCTTGTGGTCCACATATAATCCCCTTGCTCCAGAGGTGGTAAGTAAATCGTAAATCTACTCCGCCGGCCACTGTATTTTTGAGTAACACAACTTTCCGAGTACTTTTCAAAATATGAGCTTCTATTTAGGTGATTTTGAGGGAGTGCTCTTACATGAGTTTTATTTTTAAATTGAAAAGCAATTCATCGCTACCGTAAAACAGTCACATAATTTATACTCACTTCATCCCCCCCAAAAAAGACTCCATTTCCAAACCGGTCAATCACGTCCAAGCGGGTTCACTGAGTAATTTCCCAGACAAATACACCGACCAACAGCACTTAAATGGAATATTTCATTACACTCTCCTACTTCTACACGAGTGTCTTTTGACACTAACTTTTGGGAGAAGTTTAGTCCTCTTCAGTCTGCTCTAAATGCTGCGCTACACTCCACTGTCATTCTCTCCCATACACCAGATTGTTGTTGACTCTGGTGGTTTGCAAGGGCATCTGAAATCGATAACAGTTAGAACAATGTCTTTTATTACTTATTACATTTCCACACCTTGACAGCGGCCTGATCAGGACGGACACACACACACACTCACAAACACTAGCAGTACACAGCCCCACCCCCCACCCCAACACGAACAAACACCTCAAGGTCTCCTTCATGTCTGAGCGACCACAGAAATTATGTGCTGATGACACCTAAACAGATCGTGTAATTACTTTTGCCCTGCTGGCCCTGGCCTGCAGTGGAGATTTTCAAGTCCTTAAAGTAGGTTATTACCACTCCAGAATTATGAGTGCGTGTGTGTATGTGTGTGTGTGTGTGTGCGTGCACAGGCAATAGTATTCATGCATGCTTTTGTTTGTGTGGATGCACGTCTACAGTATTTGCAGGTATATCAATTAATTTGACTGTATTATTGTTTAGTGCAATTTAAACAGTTCAAGCAAGGTCTTCTTTTTTTTTTTTACATTGTTTTGCCTTTCTTTAAAAGTTGACAGTTAATAGAGAATGGATATCAGAAGCCCCAACAAAAGTTTTCTTGATGATTTGATAATCCTGAAGCCTCACACTTGTCAGGTTTAGCAGCCATTGCCGTCCTCTCTCCGGGAGAGGAAAGGCTTGACAGGGTTGAGACTTGCCGGTAAACACTACTTAATAGACGGGTATTGATCCAGCTGTGAATGATGAAACTGTGATTTCCATGATCAGGCAGCCTGATGCACAAAAGGTTTCTCAGAGGGTGATCTTTTCTAATGTAGACCCGCTGTGTTCCCTCCTGCCAGGTCTGATGGTTACCACAATGCCACCGCAGAGCTCCATTCTCATTTGTTCTATTCAAAGCTGGCAGGCAAAGGTCATCTTTGTTTTGTCTTGGGGCTTTTGCTCACTAAGCTTTGAATCCATGCCGAAATTTATTTCCTGCTGATGTGGATACTGCAGGCGACTGACCAGTTGGCGTGTTTATTCTATACATGTGTCATCAGGCTGGTGTTGGACACCACAGGACCGGCGCTCTAAATGCATCCTGACATCTTCATTAAAAGAGCTACCTGAAAATGATGCACAATTCTCAAATGTGCTCATTTATTGAGCCTTCAAGCGCATGTTGTTTTCAACTGCTCCAGGACAAAAATACAATATTTTTGTGTTTATTAATAGATTTACACCTTCAGGTCCACTGCTAACAAGAAGTGGGAGGAGAGGAAACAAGACAAGGCCTCATGAGGTTGAGCTGCAAATAGCTTCTGCTTAATAGATAAGCCTTGATTCAGCACCGGATGATGAAACAGTGTTTAATTCTCCAGCATGAGAAGGAAGCATGTTCCACAAAAGGTCGGGCTTTTTTTTTTTTATTTAATTAGTGGTCAAAAGTAGTTCCAGCTCAGATTAACAAGCACTCCACTGGCACAGATATTTGAAGTTTCACAGCTAGAAATTGGACTCTCCAAGATTTCAGGTGAGCTAGTTAGCACTGTACAAAACTATATGCTTCGTGCAGAGCTAAAACATATGTGCTCATTAACTTTGCTCCAAATATGACTTCCATTGATACAGAAAATGTATTGAGCATGGTTGAGATTAATTGATTAATTAATTGATTTCAACTTGCACCTTTATGGAAGACATCAGGATGTGTGGTAGATCGCTGGCTCTTATAGTGTCCAACACCCCCTTGATTGCCCACCTAGAGCAAAAACATACTGATCTTACTGCCTGATCAATAATCCACAGTATTTAATTTCAGTGTAGAAAGTCCACAGCCAAAGCAAAGATGACCTTGGCCTATGATCTTTCAAAGTTAAATTAAAAGTTAAATTAAAAAGTTAAATTAAAATGCAGAACTATTGCAGCTTTGAGGTGACTATGAAATCTCCTAAGACTGATGTGACAGTTCACAACTGGTCTGTCGTGGGTCTTGAACACATTATTTACACCTTTACACAATCAAATATAGGAGATGAATGAGGAATTCGTAGAAATTAATTGTTCAGAAGCAATAAATAATCACTGCAATTAGTCCAAAGCAGCAGCAATGTCTTCTTCATGTGGTTTACATACAAACAGCAAGGTGCACACTGCCACCTACTGGACTGGAATGTGTAATGTTGTTTGTGGTCTTGTTCCCTTTGCTGGCAAAACCTCAGCCACCTCCATAAGTGTCTTCAGTGAGCTGGTGAGATGAGGGAGTAATGATTTGTCACTGATGAACCATGCAGTACATCCATCCCACACAGGGATGTCATTATTGCACTGACAGAAACAGTCTGAATTTCCAATGCATTTCAAGCACCGCCTGTTGGCTACAGTGAAGCATGCGGCAGAGCAAACAAGCGATTTTCTACCAGGATATGCAGTATGCAAGATGCAATGCAATGAATCAGGTTGCTGAATACTTCTGATATATAACAAAAGGCTCTTTACACCTGCACAGAGTATGTAAGTAGCCTGATATGCTTAGGCTACATTCTGTGTGAAAACTGAAACAATGAATGAGGGCAACAGATTTCTTATTTTATATTCGGTGCAAGAAAATTTTTTCTACATCCTGCTACTTTCATATCTATTTCCTGCTTTGTCATTTGTAGTTCTTTTGCCTTGTTTTCTTAACCTTTACTTATCAAGGCAAAGATTTTGCCATGCATGCATACTCTTTTTCAGCACTGCCCTCATTCACATTCACAAAATCAAAACTGAACTTTGGTAGAATGTTGTAGGTTTACCTGGACGTGATATGAGTCCACATGGTGGTGAAATATATAGTTACTTTGTGCTCCCCCTGGGCTGCTAATCCATAATACTGTATTTGTATCACTCCATTCACTTCCATAGCGAAACTGGTCTCAAAACAGCACTTATAGCACATAAATGAATGCGAAGAAAGCAAATCATGCCACTAAAAAGCAACAAGTCATGGTACCCCATTTTTGAGGAGATTAAAAATCTCATTATTTTCCTTTTTAAATTGGAAAGTAGATCCAGCAGGTAGCGTCTGCAGGGAACTTTCCTGTAGTAACCTTGTACTAGTAAGAAACAACTTGATATTACTTTCACAAATCATTGTAATTGCACCAAAAAAAAAATTGGTACCAGGTCTTGCTGTTTTTTATATTGTTATAATCAGCTTTGTAATCAGCTTTGTTTGTTCATGTGCTAAAACTGTTATTCGGGGATCAGTTGTGCCATGTTATGGAAATGAATGGAGAGATACAAATACAGTATTATGGATTAGCGGCCCAGGGGAGCATGGAGCAGCTAATGAGGATATTTCATCACCATGTGGCCTCATTATCACGTCCAGGTAACCATACAACCCAACGTGTCTGTGAAGATTCTCGTTCATCCAGGTCATGGTACTTCTAAGATTATTACTTTTTCGGCATTTCGGCTTTATTGACAGTGACAGTAGAGACAGACAGGAAAGGCGGGGAAGAGAGAGGAGATGACATGCAGCGAAGGGCGCGGGTCGGAATCGAACCCACGCCACTGCAATTACGTGGTACGCCGGAGCCACCAGAGCACCCCAGGTCATGGTACTTCTAAGTCACTTAGAAATATACAACCCAACACTACCAAAGTTCAGTTTTGCTTTAAGGTAGACATATTTATACCCTGTAAATATTTTGTTGGCTACTGAGAATCTCCACTGGAGTAATTTTCATCGTCTTGCTCAAGGACACCTTGGCAGTAGTTGCTGAGGAAGTAGTTGTTGAGGAAGTAATGAGTACTACCCACACTACACTGTACCCTACATAACTTTTCTCAGCCATGGACTGAACCCAGCTCTGCACCAGTCACAGCTCCACACTTTCTATGGTTCAAGTCCCTCGGCTTAGGATTAGTCAGGTGAGGGTTTACCACAGCAGGTAGACCTTTTCCATGCGTCGGATCATGCTCATGCAGCATACCAGCCCCCCTGCAGTATGTTATTCACTCCTGCCAGCTCATTCAATGGGGCAACACACACCTCCTGTCACTGTAATTCTTTCCAGTCATCGCACTCCTGCTAATGCTCGCCGTCCCTGACAAAACCTCTCAGGTGCCCTCGCCGCACGGGGGATGCAGCATTCATATTTCAGTGGTCTCTCGCACAAACATGCACACAAAACACACACAGTCATTCATAAATGCACATACGCATGCACCTGAAGGTTGTAGTCGGCCTGATCTTAAAATAGAAGTAGAAATATAGACTTTGAAGACAAGAGTGGTTTATATCTTAACTTTCTTTGACAAAGGCCTTCGTGTTCAGTTCTCCTCACTTGTGCATGCCAATATAATCAGTTTTTTCACAGACTGAGCCTCAAGGACACACACTTACACACACACAAACACACACACACACACACAAACAGATACCTTTTAATGATCTTTGCTCAGTAGAGCAATTTACTCCAGTGAGAAGAGTCGATGTGTCAGTGTCCACTCCTACATATTTCCCATCCTGAATAAGATGAAAACACACTGACTATTGAATTGTCATAACCTTATTGATCACAGCATCAGTCCAGCTTAAACCCTTCCAGCCAAGAAGAGAAGAATAGAAAACCAATGTGTAAGTAAAGGAACACATTCAAGTCTTAGGATAAAGGGTTTGCTGTATAGTTTGAGTCCAGTCAAATTATTCCACTTTCTGGATGGATGCTTTGCCCTGTTCTGCCGGTTGTCTTTTTGCTCTGTAAAATACTTCCAGTCTTTGGGATAGACCATGAAGTAATCGGCTCTCAAGTCCTGTTGTCGACACTTTGTTTCCCCTTTGTAACTTTCATTACTCTCCATGTTATACATACAAAAAGTAAGTATGTGCAATAGAATGCCCAGTGTCCATTTTATACACTCTTCAACCTAGTTGGTCCCATCAGTGGTTCGTCCTCACAAATGCAAGTTGCACGGTCGACCTTTGTTCAAACTCACAGAATTTTATTTTAAATTCTAGTGGACATCCCAAATCTGCCAAGACAATCTTGTCTTGGCATCTTGTCTTCGAATATTTCACTCAATACAAGTGTGATGTAGCTTCAATAAAGTGCTGCAACTAGCAGATACACAATATGGATGTGACATTGCCATACAATATGGAAAAAGGTCATTTTTTTGCATTTTGAAGCTACTTAGAGATAATTTACAGGAAAATCTGAGTTCAAGGTGGATATCCTGTAGCTCCACGTCCTAGAAGAAATCCTTTACTTGCACTTTCTAAAAAAGTTGTTCAACAATCACATTTTAATATAAGCTGTATGAGTTGCTTTGATACACCTCTTTCTACCAACGGAACGCCAAGTGGACAGTGGAAAGTAGAGAGTGTTCTCCCGAGAGTACAGGGGCATATCGACAGCCTCTCTCTGTCTCCATTTGTCCTTGCCTGATGAGAGAAATAGGGGGTTTAAAGAAGGATGGACAGCATGGCGCATTCATGCAGAGATCAATCAATATCACAGGGAATCTAGCTCACGGGGCCTTGAGAGCCTGGGGTGGTGATCAGAGGAGGACTCGTGTAATGGTGAAATGGGTGGACGGATGATGGATAAGAGGTACAGAGGAATTGATTGTTAAGAGCAGCGCCTGTGCCTGTTTATTCCTACACACCCTCTCTGATCACTTACTGAAATTATGAAATCAATGATAAATACACTGTATGCACTCTCGTGAACCCACCCTCTCTGCTAATGTTTGAACCCCCCTCCCACCTTCCTACGCTCACATGGGAGTACAAAACCTGGAAGAACCGAGATGTGCTCCATGAGATTTCTGATGAATCTTTCATGTGCAAAGATGTGTTTGCCCCTCCAGTGATGACCCAACTGCACTTTAGTTCAAGTGAAGTGCAATTTCTTTATTTGCTCCATGGGACCAAGAATGCCAAGTACATCTGTGTTTATTCCTGTTGACAGAAACAAAAGATTTTTTTTTTCATCCTTATAACAGCAATGGCATTAAAGCACTAAAAGATTCTCCCTGTCTTCCTTTTAGAAGGAACGCTTTTATCTCAAAAAGGGAGTTCCTAATTCTAGGGGAGAACACACGCAAAGCACAAAACAAACCGTCTTAACTTGAAAGGCCTGATGAATATTCCAGGTACGTGATCATGATGGACAATCAGTATCATCACATCTGCTCTTGTGCCAAGAAATGTGTAGGATGCACACATTTCTCACAGCACCAGCTCTGCAGGGCCATTTTCCTGGTGTCTCCATTGCAAACAAGTTCCAAATCAAATAAGAAATTGTCTTAAAGCTGATCCTTAATCCTTCCTCTCTGAATCTTTTTTTTAAGGTTCCTAAGCATGAAAAATCATTTGAGTCTCATTTCACACATAATAGTTGTTATGATGCCTGGCGTTTTGCAACATATTTCATCAGCCTTTATGCTGCTCTTGAATGAGTATTTCAAAACATGCCTGAAAAACACTTTGAATGAGTTGAATGAGATGTCAGGATCAAACGTCACCAGGAAACAGTATTTTAAACCTTATTCAACATATTATAGGTGCATAAATGTACAGTGTGATGTTTACAGTGATGTTTGTACCTATCATTTGTCTCATCAAAGCCGGTATTGCTGCCATTTATTTAGGTAGAGAATAGACTAGTGGCTTACCAGGCTTTAGTATTGCTTTCAGCTGCCTGCAGCAGTTTGGAGACACAACAGCCCCCATAGTGCACCAGCATTTAGAGGAGAGCCAGTTTAAGTGTGCCCCCGCTATTCCCTGTGCACTGGCCAAAACAGAACAATGGCTTGAGTATACAGAGACTCTGCTGCTTGTGATTACTGCGCGAGCTTTAATGCAGCTTTTCATTTTTGTCTGGTAGGTTTAAGATTATGATTGAATGTGGGTCATACTTCGCCGCTTGCCAAAGCAAATTGGTCCAAAAATGTGTCAGTTCTGCTCTCCAAAAATGCGATGTTCTGTGCAAAAGATGGCAGAAGAAGACAGTCTCTCGCAGTCAGCCTGCTTGGCGGATGGTGAAATTCCCCTGCCTTCCTGTGTGTGAAAGCTCCACATGAACTTTCCAGCGCCCCAGACAACCGCCGTCTCCTTGGCTGGTGTACTTCAGTGAGTTGCTTTTTTTTTTTGTGGCTCTTTGCTGGCACCTACTGGATGAGAGTGAGACAGTGTTTTGTGTTTTGTTTTTTACTTTGATACTCTCTAGTTAGGGTTTCACTTCAATCGTCCATAGGTACCCATGAACACAAATACATAATTATAACATAATAATAACCTTTAATGCATATTTTGCCATAGGCTTTATCAAAAGGAACTGTTTCATAATCCACGTCTCCAGCTGGCTCACATGCACTATGCTGGCAGTAGATGAGCATAAAACTTTGAAGCTGCCCTGAACTGTCCTGCTTTGTCCTGAACTGACCTGGACTCTAGCACATGAAGAATAAATTAGACCAAATAGAGAAGATTGTTTGTTCATTTCCAATTGTGCAATATGCAATCATGTTAACTGATCAAGTTTCAGTGACTAGCCAGTTCTTATTCACGATTAGAATGATGAAACTTAATAGATTAACTTTGCTAAAGCATATAGCAGATGATATTTGTAACAGAAGGAAAACATATAAGAATACATGACAGTGTCTGAGGTATCTACAGTAGGACACAATGTACAGAACACAACCCACGGCTGGCAAAGATTTGATTGGCTGACATGCCTCCTCCACTTTTCCACTTTGAATGGGGAATATCACCTCGCTCCTCTCTGACAGTGCAGGATCCTTGGCTTTGATAAACACATCATTACAGAGAGGAGTGATTATAGTCAACACAAACACACACCCACTATACATGCACATGGTAGAGTAACCCTTCCTGAACCCTTGTAAGCATGTGTATGGTACTTGTCTTGGCTATATAGTTTATTTCCACTAACAGATGTTGGGTTTCCAGCATTGGAAACCTGTTGTGGTGACTCCCAGCTCAGGTCAGGTTTCTCCAATAAACATTCCCTCTGCCAGAAGACTATAAACCAAACAGCCTTAAAACTAACATGTGTAGTGCATGACTGTTTCTCTTTGGTTCTCTGCATTAAAGATTTTCAGTTCAAATGAAGCCTACAACAACCTGCAAACACATGATGTTAATCTATGTCTTATTGCATATGAGCATGAGTACTGGAAATAGTGCCACATCACTGAAATTCAAGTCTTAAATGTTAAAATGAGAGGCTGAGACTGGTTGGTTTTGGACCCGAGGAAGACCTCTTTCATTTCCATTCTTTGTCCATTTTTCAGTCATTGCTGTGAGGCCCTGAACAATATGGAAGAAGCCTGGGTTGGGGATTTAGCCAGCGATCCAGGCAGCCTTTTATTCTGTTCTCTTGAGGAAAGAGTTTGCAAGTGTATGATCATCATTGTGAGGAACTGTGTTTTTAAATCGTCAGTTTTACACCTCTTGAGACCGCGATTTTATATGCTCTATGTCTGCTAAGGAATTTGGTTTTCATCTTTTTAAATACAGCAGCACATCACAGGGCAAATTCCCCGTCTGTGCTGTCAGTCACTGGGGTTTTACCATTCACCAGAGGGAGCAGTGCCCCCTACTGGCTCTCCAAAGCCACTGCTAACACCCAGTTTGACTTCTGACCCAGATCGCCCCTGCATAGCTCCAAACAAAATACTGCATCCACGCACAGAGCACATGCTGACTTTAGAAGTCTTTTTTACATCCCTATATTGATCTTTTGCCTCTTTTGGATTGTTCTGCTGCTATTGTCTCCCGGTATACAGTATATTCATGGCCTTTTTGCTCAGTTGTTTCTTCTCTTTATAAGATAAGGTATACCTTGTTATTAGTATACTAATAACAAGGTATACCACTACTATTACTACTACTGCTACTGCTACTACTGCTGCTACTACTACTACTACTACTACTACTACTACTAATAGTTATTAGGATAACAATGAGATGTCATCACTTTAAAAAATGAATTTCTGGTATGTATGTGTGCAGGTGTGTAACAGGTAGGTCCTGTTCAAGACTCAGCTAGGGATCATCCTTGAAGTGTTCAACACAGTTCAATGACCAAGGCTGTGCAGATTCCATGATTATGCAAGACTGTGCAGGAAGGATGAGCTTGTGACTGAAGGTGCTCCTCATCAGCCTCACCCTCTTCATAGGGAGGGAGGGGGTGAGAGATTCGCCCTCCCATAAGTTACCATGCCCCCTCATCCCTGTTTATTATCCTTTGGGCCCATTTCTGTATTTCCAAAGCCTCCTTGATCCATCGCTGGAATCTGCTGCTTTCTGATGAGATGATCTTGGCCCCCTCCCAGTACAGGACAGGCACATGTAGGATGCTGTCCTGGTACTGTCAGACACTAGGGGGCATGGGTGTCCTGCCTCAACAGGCAGGTAGACCATACCTACATGAATCAGCTTACAAGAGGCTTCAGAAACACCTCTGATGAAGGCTGCAGGCGTGACAGATGAAACATGTCATGCAACTAAACATCTACTGTCTGCATATAAGAAACAGACACACTTTGTTCAAAGCTGCAAAACTTTATTTTAAATTCTGGCAGAGATACCAAGGTTTCCTACCAAACATCCTGCTGAATTACGGGGAAATGTGTATAAAAAGATGCAAAAGACATTTAGATATTTTCTCTTTGATGTAAAGCTGCAGCCATAAAACAACAGCATCTTGGCTTTGAATTTTTCACTCAATAGAATGCCATGTAACTTCAATGAGGCTGCAACTAGCAGGTACATATATATGCTATTGTTGTACAATATGGAAAAAAATATTGTCTACCTTTGAAGCTACTTGAGGGGAAATTTAGAAACAAACTCAAATGAGAGGTCGACATGTTTTACTGAATTCTGCTTGTTGTCAGTGTAATCAAATCCATCTCACTTCAGTTAAGACTAAATGTTGTTTAAAGTGAAGCATATCAAAAGTTAATTTGGTTTGGGATTTGCATCAGTTCAGGCAATCATTGCATGTGTGCACAAATCGCTCACCCATTTATTTTCACAGTTAAATGGATAAACCAAGCTTAAGCATCCACTGTACATATGCAGTAATAAAAGAGTAACACCCACTACTCTCAGTCAACACATTCCTCTTTACCCTATGTAATGTACTCTCGGCTCATGTTCACAAATAGTGAATGGACTGCCCAAAGCTATGAGAATATGTAAGCTCTATAACAAGGACCTTTGTGAGCCACCTAAAGGATAAGGACAGTCTGTGTAAAGGTCTCAAAACCCCCCATGCCATCTCGATGTCCAGTCCTGTCTGACCTGGTTAAAATGAACTTTGGATTTGATTACGTTGGAACCGTGGTAAAAGTTGAACACAAACAATGAATCACACACCATACACACACAGCCATACACGGGTTACATATTGACACTGTTGCCTGCTGCATTCATGTCAACAGAGCTCTCTCTCTCTCGCTCTCTCTCTCTTTCCCTCACTTATCCATTGTTAGGCCTTTTGTAATGTGCATGTGTGCAGACTCTGGAAAAGCCTATGGATCTACTCTAATATACTCATTTGTGAATCATGATGAAGTGATGTCCAGTGAAATCTAATCTAAAATGTACAGGATATCTGAATTTCCACGTTTTAAAGCTGTAATATGAACTGTCTATTAGCCTGAGGGCATCTGTAAAGTCACCAGGTGTTGAAGAGACAGACAGTGAACATGGGCAATCTGCAATTAAACAATGCAAATGTAAACAAACAATGATAATATTCGGTGTCTTTTATGCCTCCCATTTAGTTTTGTCAAACCTTCATTTCTTACTGCATTGTGCAATCAGCTGCACAGCCACAAACCAGTTGACCGCTGACCCACAGGCTACACACACTCCCAGGAACTGCTATGCAAAACGTCCCAAACTTGTCTCAAGAATACAATTTCAGACATCTAGGGTCACTGACTGATCATGTGTAAAATGTCCTGCATATCTGCTGTTGTTTGAGTGAAGAAGTTGCAAGTAGCTGTTTCACTTGTAGCTTTAACTGGTCCCCAGTTCAAATAGGCTGATCTAATGACATCTGGATTCAAATGCACCATAGCCACACACCTGTGACTTTTTTCACAGTTAATTTAGATATTAAGACTATAACTATACACCTATGACTGCATCATGGTTAATTTAAGAATATACAGTAAACAAATGGCAAAAATGGTCCAGTTCTGATGCAAAGTTGATTTTTTTCTAATTATAATACCAATGTTTCCTACTGAATCTTCATCAGGGCCGACACTTTTTCATCATTTAAGAATATAAAAGCACTTCTGTGACTGCATCACAAGTAAACACACACCTGTGACTGCACCGTAGTTAATTTTAGGATTTAAACACACACCTGATTGCATCACAGTTAATTTTAGAATATAAACACACACCTGTGACAGCATCATGGTCAATTTTAGGTTATGAACACACACCTGTGATTGCATCACAGGTGTGTGTTTACATCCTTAATCCATAGATAATAAGGATGTGGGCATACAGCTGTGACTAGCTAATTAAGATATTACAAAGTATTGTAAATATTTAGATATTTACATATTAGATATGCATATATTTAGAAGTGTTAAAGGAAAATCACAACACAACCTGGCAGCCCTACTTATGTGATGCTCAGCAAAAACCTTTTCTTTTTTTTCTTTTTTTTAACTGCTTACTGCTTCGACAAATAACTTCCTCTTATGTGTCCCTTTGTTGTATTTATTAGTTTAATTACTAAAGTAGGCCTAAGCTGGTACGGGCACGCCTCCACAGCTGTACGTGAACAGAACAGGGGTTTGAAGCTGCAGCATGAGGCAATATTGCGCAATCGGCGCATGCCACACCGGACATTTCCTACGTGTCAGCACAACTGAGGCGAGGAGAGGAGCTGGGACCCCGGTAAGAGAGAACTGTGCACCATTTACTCTTAATTTCCAGCTGTATGCCTCCTCCCAAAAAATAAACCAGTGAATGATGCGCTAAGTGTAATTTGCTCTGTGCTCATGGATGACGGTCTGTACACCTGCTTATCCGCGGCTGACAGCTCTCGGAAGATTTGGGCGCAGTGATAGCGGAGGGCTAGATGAAATAAGGAGGTAAGGGGAATCCCGTGTCGTTTATGATAGTCCGCAAACCCTTTTCCCTACAATGATTATTCATGCGCCCTCCCCTCCCCTCATGTCGGGCGCATCCTAATGGTCAGTTCTCCACCTGGCGACCACGTCCTCTGTGCGCACCGGGCGTCACGTTATTTAAACAGCACCACGAGGTGCAGCCTGCCACAGAGCGGTTATTCATAATAATCGCCTTATAATTAAGACGATCGTTAGACTAATTGAGCAGACCGCACTGGCCCAGTAGAATAATCTCTCAATCAATACAAATCATCCAAAGACAAACATGGATAAAGGTATGAGCAGGGTGAAACTGAGTGATGGCGGGGAGATTTTTTGTGCTTTAAGTCTGTGGTCATTTGGGACTTTGTTGCCTGCTGTTGTTGCCATATGCTGTTCTGTCCAAATTGTTCCACATTCAACTGGTGGAAGTAATCCTTTACTGCTGTGAATGCTGTGCTGGAATGTGTCACTGATTTACTGAAGTGGTCAGCTGTCAAATCTCTGTATCATCGCTTGCTTGAGTGATAAGCACCAAGCTGTAACTGTGTGATGACCTAAAGTCAGTTTGTATAGCTTTTTGTAAAAACAAAAAAAAAGAGCTGTTCCACCGTTTTAGACCGACAGAAATGTTAATTATGTAAATTCATATATGTAGAATGTAAGTTAAATAAGGATAGTATGAGAAAAGCATTTTTACATTCTTTATGTTGATGTCTCTATGTTGTCTGACCCATGATCAGGTCTTAGTTTATCTTCTGATTTATTTCCCACCAGGAATCCTTTGGAATACACACATTATAACAGACCAAAGTTGACTAGTACTTTTAATTGAAAATTTTGTGATGTAATTTTTATTAAAGCGTAATGTGCCACAACTATAATTTATGCATAAGAGATCCTTCTATTGACACATGAGTAAAACCTGTTGAAATATGATAAAGAAATGGAAGTATGGTCGATATCTCTGAGTGGCGAGGGGTTGCACTTAAAGGGAATAAAGGGAATAAAAGATACTTGGCAGCCTGGATAAAACTGGGAGTTCCTCACATTTTGAATTCACTGCTGGGAAGTATATATTTTGTTACATAAGTGGTGTGGTGATGGCATTAAACAAAATATTCTTAAACTGGTTATTTACAGGCATGCAAAGAAAACTGGAGTGGCAAACTTCTTTTCAAACTGTTTGTGGACTTGTAGGGAAGTGCAGTATCAAACTACTGTACTGTGGGAAAATCCACACAACTTAGTAGCTGTACAGTTGCCACACTGGTGTTTTGTTTTGAGGTTGTTGTAATCAGATTTGACAGATTGTTAATCTGTGTGCCAGACTTGCTTCCCATGGGGTTTTAGGTTTGAAGAATTTTAGATCAAAAGTTCAGCTGCATGCAATACTGAAATGTACAAAAACTCCTTGAGGTCACTTGAGATAACTTGCCATGTTTTATTTTATCCTATTTGTTTTAATAAATTACACCATTGGATAAACTTAAAAAATGAAACATTAATGTAGTAAGTAGTTTCCTAAATCACAGTACCTATTATAAATTGATGGGCAATTTGCAGTCAGGGCCTCTAAATTTTGTTACAGCATGTCTGAGGAAATGCAGTCAGCACAAGCTATTAATTGATTAAAGACACAATTTAGAGTTCATTTAAAAAAGCTTGCATGTGACTGATACCTTCTTTGCATTATTAATCATTAATATGATTATATCCAGTCTGATTTCAGACTTGGTAAGTAGGCATTCGTGAGTCAGCAGTTGTCCTTTTGTCTTCAGTCTTAAAGTGTATTTAACATCTGAGCTGTATTAATGTTACTGCTACAACTGTCACTATTTAAACGTGTTCTATTTATGTTACCAAACTCTTTTATTGGTGTATCGAGAGAGTGTTTTACAAATTCTTCTTCATCATCCTCTCCTTGTTCTTATTATTTGCTGTTTTCCTGATATGAACACCTAATGCGCCTCCCTGACAGTCCGAGCCACCATGACCGAGTTCTGGAAGGA